>JAAALK010000284.1:19935516-19999896 GCA_019279435.1 Zizania palustris
GGGTTTAGACCGTTAAAGGTATGGAAAACCCTAACCTTGCTTCTTGATACCACTTGTAGGACCGAAAGTAGCGACCAAGGGGGGGTGAATGGGCGCCTTAAAAATTCTTTCGAACAATGGCCTGTTCCCAATACCCACGCACCTCAAATACTACGCAGCAGAAAATAAACAAAGGCCTAAGTCTAAAGGTTTCTAACCTAGAAGCAACTGATGATAAACAGTGTAAAACTAAAGTGGTGGCAACTAGGCAGATGAACAATTTGAGACAGGCCCTAAACTTCTCAATGAAATGATCTAAGTATGTATAAAATGAAAAGAGAAGTTACTGTCCAAATTTGTCTCCTGTTCGGAACTTGGCGAAGCCCCCTTCGCACGTCGAGGTCTGCTTCGGAGGTTGGTGACGGAGTCTGTCCGAAATGCCGAAGGTGTCACTGTCTAGCCTAGTTCGAAGTGGTAAGAAGCGAAGTGTACTTCGGAGCGAAGTAAAACAGTGCCGGAGCCTGGTTCGAAGTATGTACTTAGAAGACAAGGCTTCGAACACAGCTTCGAACCAAGAGCTTCGGAGCAAAGTGACAAAGTCGGAGCCTGCTTCGAAGTGAGCACTTCGAAGACAAAACTTCGAACACAACTTTGAACCGAGAGCTTCGAAGCACAACCTTCGAACAGAAAGCTTCGAACACAACACACAAACAGACAACCTTCGAACAAAGAAGCGAAGCCTGTCACGCGACAGAAAAACAAGTCCGAAGCCAATGCTCTACCTTCGAAAAGAGCAAGCTCCGAAAAGAGAGGCGAAGGGTGACACGCTACACAGAAGACAGTGCGATGCCTAACGGAGCTACAGGCTTCGAACCCAACTTCGAAACTTGTCGAAGTATGGACTTCGAACAGATAGGGCCGAAGCCCCTTCGCACTATTGTTCGAAGTATGTAACGCTGTCGATCAGAAAAATGCTTCGAAGCTTAGCAACACAGAACACAAAACAAAGTTCGAAGATTGAAACGAAGCCTTCGAGTATGGTCGGATCGAAGCCTACCTCACGGAGCTGAGGGGCTTCGAACAGAGAGGATGGCTTCGCCTGAAAGCAGCCAGGAAAGTGATTTGAGTCCTGTCAACCCGATCGAAAAGTTGAGCAGTAAAAGCAAAAAGCTGGCAAAGGAGTACTGTAGCTACAGTGGAGTACTACTTGCAAACAGCAAGAACTAGCACTCTGCTCGTGAAGAACAGAAGCTTCCCCACGCCTGCCGAAGCCCAAAACTCACGGGAAATAAATTGATGCAAGCAAACTGAAGGAATCAAAGCTGAGAAGTAAATGCAGCATTCAACCAGAAGGAATCAACCACCAACAGACCAAGGAAAAATGAATCTGAAATAACCTCACAGAAGGTTCCTGGCGGCGCATACAACCAGGAAAGAGACAATACAGGGAGCAAGAGGAATGACCCAATGAATGATGCAAAAAGTGAATTCTAGAAGGGTAGTCCAAACCCTAGGGATTGGGGTCCTATTTATAGGCAGCCCAACACTAGGAATATTCTACCAGCCCCTTAGGGTTTTTACAGACTCAAAAAATAAAGGAAAAGACTCTAGTGCCCTTAGGAATTTTTTACAGACACAACTGACTGAATGTGGGCCTAGAGATACAGATGACATATCCGGAAGCTAAGTTTTCGTAGCGACTACGGCTTCTCTTCTGGACAGTCGGATACAGAATCAACGGTTGTCAGTTTTACGCCGAAACTGACAAAGCCTCCACCAGCTTTGCACCAGGTACCCGGATTGGGCCGGCCCGACTCCGCAGCTCTCTCAGCCCGGCAATCGCTCACCGCCCGTGTACCTGAGTCAGTCCTGGTCAACAGCCCAGTGGGTCTTCCACTGCTTCTGGCCCATGCACCCGGATTGGGCCAGCCCGACTTCGCAGCCTCCTCTGCTCGACAGTCGCTCACTGCCCGTGTACCTGAGTCACACGCGGCCCATGAAACAGCAGATCTTCTCTTCCTCAGTCCTCTTTGACTATTGTTGACAATGACTCATCACTTCTGGAGCCATGAGGCCCACGCTATTCAGCATGGCTCCTCACTGGGCCATGCCCTGGTTTTGCCTGAAGGCAATCATTCGCTTCTTCTTCAGGTCGACCTTGTTCTGCTGGGTCTCCTGCATGATAGCCTTGTTCACTAACTTTTGGAAGTTGGCGAAATCTCCGGAAATAAGCTGTAGGGACAGCTCATCCTTTAGTCCCCGGAGGAACTTGGCCTGTCTGGCCGCATCCGTACGGACCTCCTCAGGTGCGTACCTGGCCAGACGGTTGAACTCGTGCAGGTACTCTGTGACAGACCTGCTCCCCTGCTGCAGGTCTCGGAACTCTTGTTGCTTCTGGGCGATGATGCCGTCGGGGATGTGGGCGGCACGAAAGGCGGCCGAGAACTCTGCCCAAGTATGGGCGTGGCCCTCGGGCAGAGTCTCACGATGATTGTCCCACCACTCCACGGCGGGACCATGAAGCTGGTGGGTGGCGAAGGCCACCCTTTCCTGCTCGGTGCAGGACAGCAGATCGAGCTTCTTCTCTATAGCTCGCAACCAATCCCCAGCCTCCATGGGGTTGGTGGTGCTCGAGAAGGTCGGTGGGCAGACTCGGAGGAATTCCGAGAGCTGGGACGCGAGAGCGGGAGCTGGTGTGGCGGGTCGGGGCAGCTCGGGCTATTGGTGGAGGTGGAAGAGATGAGCTTGTTGCTCTTGCATCTACTGCTGCTGCTGCTGCATCTGGTTCAATAGGGCAGCAACCAACTGGTTCTGTGTGGCCATCATCTCGGCCAGAGTGGGGTGATTGGCAACCGGGGCTTGCCTTTGCCCGGTGGCTCCACATTGTGGCAAGTTGCTGCTCTCTCCTCCGTTCTAAGGAGCGTCGGAACCCTAGGTGTTGGTCATCCTGGAGTTTCCAAAGTAGACACATTTATTTTAGTGAACTTCTTTATATTTATTTCAAAAGGGTACCGTTCTTGCGGTTACATTTATTTAATTCTTCATTCATGCCTTATGTTTTGACATGAATGCTAATACAAGCAAGCAAAAATGAAAATAACAATCAATCGTAAACTACGTCTACGGTAGCTCGGGGGACGGCTCGATCTCGGGCTCGTGGGAGACGGTCGGGGTCGAGGAGCTGGACGGTCCGGCGGGTGGCGCGCTGCGGGAGATCCTCTTGGGTCTCACAGTGGGGATCCGAAGGGGTTTATTCCTGCGAGGCGGAAGAGGCGCGATCTCCTCAATGTCCTTCTTCAACTCTCTGAGCTGCTGACGGAGCTGGGTGTGGACCATGGCGCCCTGGCGTAGGAGCTCGTTCTGACGCCTCAACTCCTCCACCTCAAGGGTCAACAGAGGGTTCTGCTCAAGTTGTCGACGGAGCTCGGCATTCTCACGGGTCAGGTTCTCCGAAGTGTGGCGGTAGAAGTCGATGGTGTCGTGCTGGCAGTCTGCGTCGAGAACGGCCTCGGTGTGGAGGTTGTCCATGGCCTCCAAGAGTCTCATCGTGCGGGTGATGGTGGAGTTGCTTTGTGTGAGGGGGCTGATGTAGATGCTGCGGTGACTCCCGGGTGTGCGCATGGGCATGAAGCGGTAGACGGTGTCGCGGAGATGGCAGTCGTATACCAGTCGAAGCTCGGCGAGGGACTGAAGAGCGGCTCGCTGGCTAGCCACCACGAATGAAGGTCCTCCAACTCCATGGGTGTAGAAGGGTGGCTGCGTGGAGGAGGGGCGGATCACAACCGTGACCTCGCAGTAGCTCTCGTTCGCATCGGGAAAGATCCCGTGGAACGTAGGCTCATGGGGAAACCCCAAAAAGTCGACAAGCACGCGAAGCTCGCGGATGAATCCGGCCTCGTCACGAAGAGTCCCGCTCATGGTATGAACCGACATCTACAAAAGAGAGAAAATTTTTGTGAAACCTCGGAAGATGAGAGGATAAGCAGTGTTTGTAAGAAAATATAGTAGGTACAAGTCCTAAGGTCGGGTCTGTTTGGCTTCCTACAGTCAAGTCGGCTCTAATACCATCTTGTCGCGCCCCGATTTAATAAATCAGGACTTTATTGAAATTCCATAGAAAATCAATAAATCAAGACGTTCATCAAGCGACCACGTACAATACGGGCAATCATTCACGGTTCGTAGACCGCATTAATACAAAAGTGAATGAAAGTGAAGAGAAACTAATAAAATCAAGGGTCCTAGATGAACGCCTCCTTCCAGTCTCGCCTTGACTGGGTCGCTACTCCAGACCTTCATCCTCCTCGTAGTAGACAGGCTCTGATGTTGTAAGTCAACGGGGTGAGTACAGATGTACTCAGCAAGCCACCGAATGCAAATATAATGCAAGATAATAACAAGGGAGATAGTGGCTAATTTTGCGGAAGCAACATAATTGTAAAGCTTTAAATGAGAGCAATTTATTAGTACGGAAAAGTAAACATGTGCATGTGTATCATCATCTTCTAACTCGAGAGGTACAGTCAGCCCCACCTCGTTCAACAGTCCTTACGTGCCATGAATAACTTGAACATTCAAACAATTGTAAACTAACTGCGAGTAGTCACACAACCCGCCCTTGATCGTGGGCTCGGCTTTTCGAAAAGATTGAATTACTCTGATCAGAGATGTACCACTGTACCCACAAGGCACGCACTCATCACCTACACCGAAGTGTAACGAGATGACCCATCACACGGGAACTCGTGCCAAAACCTTCCATATAGTCCTCCCCGACTCAATAGCACTCTCTCATGGGTTTCATATGGTGTCCCGACGCATCGGAGCCCCACCATACCCCCCTTCAGCCTCGTCGGTACAAGTCGCCCGCAGGCTAGCCCCTTGCCCCCTCCTCTATGGTGCATCGAGCCGGAGTATTCCATACTTCCAGTTAGGACTTACCCATTAGACTTGTGGTTGGTACGGAAGTGCTTTGCAACAGATCCCGCAGACCGGTCCTTATAGTGCCCCGGGTGCGACAAACTAGTGCCCGAGCTTGCACCCGGAACCCACCATACTTATAACCTAGCCAACTCCAACAGAGTCCAGAGACGAGAATAACAGGGAAATTCATATACAGAATCCAGCTATCTATGACTCGTTCTTTTTAACCTATAGCAGTTGTGCCGGTACATGGGGCACTAGCTAATATTTTTATAGTAGAGTGACAAGGAGTTTAAGGCTCAATAAGCATGGCTTGGGTTTGCACACAAGGACAAGGATCTAATAAATATAAGTGTAAGGCTTGAATATTTGACTAATGCAATATTAACCTATGGGTTATAGCGATAAGTTATTAAAACATGGGCTCAATTATGATCAACTGTTTCCACAGG
The DNA here is from genome assembly GCA_019279435.1 of Zizania palustris. NCBI lineage: Eukaryota > Viridiplantae > Streptophyta > Magnoliopsida > Poales > Poaceae > Zizania > Zizania palustris. The sequence goes on from JAAALK010000284.1 coordinate 19,940,871, forward strand.
GATGGTCGATGACTTGCCTTGATCAGCAAAGGGGGATGGAGGAACCTCGGGGTAGAACTCCTGCTCCTCGACGAACTCGTAGTCTTCTCGATACGGAAAAATATATAAACAACACATTCAATAAAACATCCCCAAACAAAACATACAAGTTTTATGATCTAATCATGTGATTTGAGCTTTATTATTCTGGTGTTACTTTTAATAATATTAAAAGTTAAGTTTTAGAGGTTTTTATTAATTCTTTTCCTGGATTATTAATTTATCCCTAAGGGGTTTTTATTTATTTAATCCATAAGTTTATTTTGTGCTAAGATAACATACTGTCTTTATGGCATTGATGTGTAGAGAATAATTCTCTGATTTTAACAAAATTTGAATGGTGAAATTTGGAGTTAAAATGAGCAAGATATGAATTTTTGAAGTTTAAACTATTTTCTGAATTTTATTTAAACTGGAAAATGGCCTCTGGTCCACGGTGAGCCAGGCTCACGGTGGACCCTGGTACTGTGCGCGTGGACCGGCTGATCCAGAGCCGTTGGATCTGGATCTGGCGGCCAGGCGCGAGGCGGGAGGGGTTTAAGTGAAATCGAACGGTCCAGATTAAAACATAGCGAACGGGTACGCGTGGACGCACGAGATTGATCCTGGGGTTTAATTAACGATCGACGGCTGCGATCGCTCCGTACCCCTTTGACCAGATCTACGGATGAGATTAAATCCCGAAGGGATTTAATCTGTGCCCCTCGTTCGCGATCGTGCGGCCAGGATTTAATCTGGCACGGCACGTGCGTAAGGGGGCCTCGCACCCTTCGTCTCCGGCGACGGCGGGGCTCGGTTGAGGTGGCGACGACGACGGCGAGGGGGCTAAGTCCTAGCTACCAGCAAAAATGGAATGAGGGGGTTACGGCGATTCCAACCATACCTGCGGCGGCGAGGGTAGTCGAAGGATGGTGGCCGGCGGCGAGGGTAGACGGCGAGGGTCGTTCGGGAGCTCGACGGCGACGATGATCCGGCGGGTTCCAAGGCCAACGGAGGGATGGCCAGGGACGGGGAGTCGTCGACGGTCCCTCTGGTGGCGGTGGCTAGGGCGGGGGAGGCCGGGATCGACGGCGAGGGCCTGCCGGAGGTGGAGCAGAACCAAAGGCCGAAAACTGCTTGGCAGGGTTCTGGAAAGCGAAGGCTTGCGCTAAGGAGGTGTGGGCAACGAGCGGTGGCCGGAGGGGTTTAAATAGGAGGGTCATCGGCGTCTAGATGGCAAGGTGATCGGAGGAAACCGAGAGGGTTCCTAAACTCTCCGGCGAGGTTTCCAAATCCTCGGATTTACTTCCCTAATCATGAAACCGCGTGGGCTATGGATGGAATGGGGTCGGTAATGCTCGGGGAAGGTGATCGGAGGGTGATCCGAGTGAAAACGGGCGGCCGGCGGCAAGAATTTGGAAGGTGATCGCCGGGGAAGGAAAGGGGAGAGAGGGATTCCATCGGAGAAGATGGATCCGACAGGTGGCCCCCACCTGTCGGCGGGTGAACGAGAAAGGAAAACCTGACAAGCGGGCCCCGTCGGTCAGAGAGCGCGAGAAGGGCATGGGTGGATGACGGGTGGGCCAAGCGGGGCGCGGTGGAGGAGAGAGGAGCGGGGGAGTGCGCCGACAGGCGGGTCCCACATGTCAGTGGCTTACGGTTGGGCTGGGCTGGGCTGAGGGCGGATTCGGGGTTGAGGCCCAATAAGAGTTTAAATTGTTTTCTGATTTAAAATAATTCCAGTAATTCATTTATTTGGTTAAGGGTTGAATCACTGTTGATAAAATTTGTAAAAATTCCTAAAATTATATTTTGGTCTCTAGCTCATCTCATAAAATTTTCAAGTCCAGATTTTGAGTATTTCTCCCTGTTTGGCTTTGTTTGGGTTCTTTTATGAATTTTCCTTTAATAATAAATCCAGAAATGATTCAAATAATATTTTTATTTTATTTTAATCTTTTTTAATTTCTGGGGTGTTACAGGTGGTCAAAGAAGCCTAGCCATATCGTTAAAATATGCCCAGATGTGAGGGAGCCGATAATGGTGGGAAAAGATGATCCAGAATCGGTTACAACGTAGATTACTTGGATGGCAAGTCTCTAGACTATAAATATGTATCTAATTATCTAGGTTTAAAGGACACACAAACTACTCTTTCGGTGCATTACCACCCTTGGGTTCCCAAGGTTAATCCCGGTGGGACTTAGCACTTGGAACCAAGCTGCATTGTATCGATCTCTTGAGGCATCAGTTTGGTTAGTGTGATCGCCAGTTTATCTTGATATACCTTGCTAGGTCTAAGGTTGCATCACTTTGATATCTTAGATTGATGTGAACTAGGTGTCATAATTTGATGCTTCATTGGTTAAGTCCAATATCTCGTTCTATTGTATCTGGTTCATGTTGTGTACCATTCATCTAAATAAAGTATGCCCGATGTGTTGAAGTGTTATTGATTTCTCGTGACTAGCAACTGTCTTGTTTAGGTCCGATCTTGTAGTTACAGTAATTTGATTGTATGGATACGTTGTGTGGTATGCTAAGTTTAGTTTCTATCGGAGTACAAGCCAATAGCTTATCTTTATTTCTACGCTATATTCCACTCGCGTCTGAGAGACACTCATCGGTCTTTATGCACAAGGACTTCACCCTATCGGTCGGTAGCGTGTTAAGCCTGATAGCATAGACGTGGTCATCGGCCCTATGACCGACTGGCGCATTTATTCCTATTTATTTTATTCTCACCACAGTTATCGACTCGATAGCCGATCGACGTTGCTACTAAAATTATTCTTTCTAGTTCCTTATCAGTTGCAGGGTCAAATTAATTGGTATGCTCATAACCTTTTTTCTAAGATTATAGGACATGCACTAGAGTTAAGAAGATCTCTCAGGTCATACGCTTGACAAAAAAGACACCAACACCACCGTTGCCGCTTTTGCCACCAGCTTTGATTGGATCTATGGTAGATCTGGGTCTAGGTTAGCATTTTGATTGGTGGGGGCATGCAACGACGGATCTAGGGGTGCAAGGGGGGCACGCGCCCCCCTACCGCCCAGAGTAACATGTGTTTTTTATATTTCCAGAATATTTTCAGTATATTTATAGTATATTTGTGTATAAATCCTTTATAAATTTAATATTTTTGTTATGATTATGATATTATATTTAATAAATATTTAAAATAATAAATAATTTATATATACATATTATTGTGGTTGAGTCGGCCCTCCCTAAATGTTTTTAGGGATCCATCACTAGGGGCATGGAGGTATGAGTCCGAGCGAGGATAGGTCTAACTATCGTATTAGTCAACTCAGGCGTGTCCCATCTTGTTCCCGCCCCTACACTCGAGCTTTTGTCATGTCCACTCCATATCTAGTTATAGGGGGTGTTTGGTTTCGTAGACTAAAGTTTAGTTTGTGTCATATCGAATGTTTGGATATTAATTTGAAGGATTAAATATGAACTAATTATAAAAATAATTGCAGAATCAGAGGATTGTTCGTGAGACAAATTTATTAAGCCTAATTAATCCATGATTAGCAAATGTTTATTGTAGCATTACATTGTTAAATCATAGTGTAATTAGGCTCATTAGATTTATCCCGCGAATAATCCACTGATTATGAATAAGTTTTGTAAATAATCTACATTTAATACTTCAAAATTGTATCTAAACATTCGATATGATGGGACTAATTTTTGGACAAAGAAACAAACACCCATGTAGTCTATTGTTTGAGTTCATTCGTGTGCTACTTCCCAAGATCCCTTGTGCATAATGGATTTAATGCTGATGTTAGATTTTAGAGAAGATTTCCTCTCATGCCACACACAAATTGATAGCATATGCTCTTTGTTGCATATGGATGTATGATATGCGGTTCCTAGACTCGATTATCATATGCAAAGTACGACAAAAGAGCAAATATTACTCAATTACAGACCAAGAGATCAAAATTTCCGGATTTGAGAGATATATAGATATGATAGGATGTGGTGGGATGAGTTTATGTGAGGAGAGAGATGACATAGTATTATGTTAATTTCTATTCACTTAAACTTATGTAGTCCAAAACACCCTTCCATATACTCACACCGTTTTATATTACATGTCATTTGATTTTTTAAGTCGAACTTTAAATTTTGATCGGGCTTAAATAAAACATTTATTAACATATTTTATAGTGGATTTAGTAAATTTAATTTAATGAAACGACTAACAATACACTCCGGATAACATAATGAGTATATATATACAAATGTTACCCTACCCCACGAGTGTAACATAGCTATTCTACCGAAAAATCTACTACTGAGAAAAAAGTAATACTCAATTACTATTCTACTGAAAAAATCTACTACTGAAAGTAGTCGGTGTAGAATAGGTATTCTACACACGTGGTATATAATAACACTTTCATGTGTGTGTGTATATATATATATTCCACATTTTCTACCACTTTTTTGCAAGTGCAAACCTACATTTTGCTTTCCTACCATTTTTTTCTAAGCTAACAATTCTACACCATCTAAATCCCAACGCAAAATCGTCGTTATAACTATTACTAGCGATGTGCTCTAGAGAGGTGGCGAACATTGTAGTTGCACATTTTTCACGTAAGAGGGCCCCACCCATAGATCCCCACCCACTATAAACGAACGTACCTAGGAGGAAAAGTAGCAGGATGGAGTGAACATCTCTAGCAACGTCTTGAAGCCTCGTAAAGAAAAGCCACCTGAGAAAAATTGCAACAAATCTAACCAATTCATTCCAAACCCACATGAACTTAAAACACAGAAAAGTAAAGAAAGCAGGAAACAACAAATCTAGGCAATGATCTGTGTGTAAAACAACAAATATGTTAAACTGATGCATCACCAAAGGCTCTATGTGGCTATGTTAGGGTGTTACGATGCCTTACAATCAAGTACAACAGAGTAAAACATACATGAATGACAACACAAGGGAGAAGACGACGACGGTGCAGGCAGCTCGAGGCTTTGGGCGAGTGGAGTGACGCGGTCAAGGAAGATGGGGGGGGTCGAAAAGTCAGATCGAAGGGGTTCAAAAAATTGAAGGGGGTCAGCACACACGGCGTCACCGAGGCGGACGGCCGCGTAGGAGCTTCGCGAAGGTGCTTCCATCACTAGTGAAAAATATGAACACCAAAGAGCAGGGATCAAGGAACAACAAGCCATAGGAGGCGGGGGAGCAGGGTAGACCTGGGACATGGCGGTTGACATTGATGTGCGACGACAGGTAGGGCGCCGTGGACACCGTGACGAGGAAGGCGGTGAGGCTTCCATTCCCAGAACTAGACCTAGCAAAAGGTGGCGTCCAAGGAGCTTGAGCCGTCGAGGTTGGTGGACTCTAGATAGGCGAGGGCGGTAGGCTTCGCCACGGGGAGGTGGAGGAGAGAGCGGGCGAGTATGGCGGCCATGGCAGAGGCGACAAACGCTAGGTGGATGAGGGTAACAAGGTTCAGGGCGGGGAGGTGGAGGAGCGAGTGGGCAGCGGTAGCAGCCATGTCGGTGAAGGCGGAGACATGGGTCCATGGGAGGAGGGGCGACATGCTTCAGGATGGGAAGGCGGAGCACGGAGTGGGCGACAGCGGTGTGCGTGGCGGAAGTAAGAGGAGAGCAAAAGTCAGATCTAAAAGGAGATGAAAGGAGACGAAGATGCTGAATCAATTCTAACAACGTGAAAAAAACGACGTGGTTTCTTCTCAGGAGCAGCAAAGCCAAGCTCATTTTAATAATAGTAGTTCTGAAGTTGTCACTAGTCCTTACACTTGCAACTTGCAGAGATGATTTTGGTTAAAGAGCTGCAGATATTTGGTACAGGTTACCTAGTTTGTGATAAACATGAGCTTCTACAATTTTTTTATCCCCAATAAAAAATGTTATATCACCGCCAAAAAATACTTAGGCAGGCGTAAAAGTGTACGTAAAACAGTAAAGATCCATTTGGTAGTGTTATTTTGGGTGGATTTTAAACAGAAGTGATTAAAATAGAAGTAATTTATACTTGATTGAAGTATATATTAGTATACAATACGGTATAAGCAATATGATTAATAATTTATATTATTTATTCTGTTTTATTCATGTAATTTTAGATCTACAACAAAAATCATCACATATAATTATTAAAAATCTAAAGATACATAAATATAATAGTCATTTTAGTTCATTATTCCCTATTATAAAATTAAATTTAATCATCAGTCTAAACAATTTTACAATTAAATCTGATCTATAGTTAGGCCCCATTTGGATGATCTTGCTTATTTTTAGGGACTAAAATTTATTTATTTTAGTAGGGACTAAAGTTTAGTTCTCTTGTTTGGATGTAGGGACTAAACATCATTTAATGAGGGTTCATAAATAAGAATAGTGTGTGCACGACACTTTTAGTCCCAATAAGCAACATCCAAAGGACTAATGGACTAAACTTAGGGACTAAAGTTTAGTCCCAATAAACAATCCTGTTTGGGATTTTAGAAATTAAATGAGACTAAACTTTAGTCTCTAAAAATAAGCAACCCCAATCCGGCCTTAAATCACTTGTAGCGAGATTGTGAAAGAAAAGTCATCACACGAAAAGGATAAACTTCAGTTTTTTTTAAAAGTCATCTAGAGGAAAAACAAAAATTTATTCCCTATCCCTATTCTAAAAATGAACTTTATTATTTAGCTAACTAATTTTACGGTTAATTCTGATACACGGTAAAATCACTTCAATGGGAAACGAGAGTCATCACACGGAAAAAAAAAAGTAAACTTCAGTTTTAACCTATCGCAAAATAAGTCGTTCGCTTTGGGGGGGGGGGGGGGGGGGGGGGGGGGAATACCCTTTGCTTCCGTCATTCCCTCAACCTCCGACAAGCCCTCCCCCTCGCCTTCCAACCCTCTAATGGAGGCGGAGCAGCAGCCGCCGCATCGCCCGCGCCGCAAGGGGCAGAAGAGGAAGTTGGAGGACGAGGCCGCGGCCTCCGCCTCGGCTGCTGCTGCTGCGGCGGCCGCCGCCACCGCCACCCCGTCGTCGCTCGGAAGCGCCGTTGCCGATGACGACAACGAGGACGAGGAGGACGGTTCGGTCGGTCCGGAGATCTGCTGCCGCCACTCCCAGGCATCGCTCGCCCGCGAGGTCCGCACGCAGGTCGACGCCCTCAACCGGTGCTTCTCCTGGCGCCACGCGGACCGTGCAGCCGCCAAGCGCGCCACCCACGTCCTCGCCGAGCTCGCTAAAAACGGTAACCTCCCTCGCCCACACCCAAGACCGTCGCGCCGATCCATGCTTTTCCGAACCCGCCCCGGGCCGTTGCTGAGGCGGATCTGAATTTGTGTTTTCGCAGAAGAGGTTGTGAACGTGATTGTAGAGGGCGGGGCCGTACCCGCGTTGGTGTGCCACCTGAAGGAGCCCCCTGCCCTGTCGGTGGTGCAGGAGGAGCATCAGCTACGGCTGTTCGAGCATGAAGTTGAGAAGGGGGCTGCCTTCGCTCTTGGCCTCTTAGCAGTTAAGGTAAAGGTTCTTTGGATTAGTTTTCCATTTGTGCTGTAGTTTCGTTCCGATTGCTTCGATTATTTGTCATCTCAAATGGTACATTCAGACAAACCATTGTCTAACAAAATTTAATAGTACAATTAAACATGACACTTTAGACCTAGGGTATTGATAGTTTTTTAGTAGATATAGTGTTTCTGAGCTCCATTCAAGAAATCTAATCTAATGTTCTTGAGCATGCCAGCTTTAATATTATGTGTCTGACCTAAGTTATTTTTGAGAAATTTAATCATTTACTTTTCACGACAGCCTGAACATCAACAAATTATAGTTGATGCTGGTGCCTTACCACTGCTGGTGAATCTCTTAAAAAGGCACAAAAATGCTGCAAATTTGAGGGCAGTTAACAGTGTTATCAGGAGAGCAGCTGATGCAATCACCAATCTAGCTCATGAAAATAGCAATATCAAAACTTGCGTCAGGTTTTCTTCTATACTTTTCTGATGGTTTAATTCTCCTCTATTTAGTGAATCTTGGATGATGTTTTTTAATGTTGATTTACTGCAGAATTGAAGGTGGAATTCCACCTCTTGTTGAATTGCTGGAATCACAGGATCTTAAGGTGCAGAGGGCAGCTGCAGGGGCCCTGCGGACACTGGCTTTCAAAAATGATGAAAACAAAAGCCAGGTGTGACGTTAAAAATTCAAAACAATGAAGCCAACATTATGATATATTTTAACATCACAGTGGCACAGTTACATCCATATTTACTCATACAAAATACCCTTCTGTGGTGAAAATTCCCTTTGATGCAGATTGTTGATTGCAATGCTTTGCCAACTCTGATCTTAATGCTTCGATCAGAGGATGCTGCAATTCACTATGAAGCAGTAAGAATCTAAGAATTCATTTTTTATTATGAACTGCACTTCTCCGGCAGACCTTTTTTTGGGTTGATGCTGACCAATATATATGCAATAATTATGCATTTTTGCTGTTGATGTTCCAAAGTAATTATCTGAAATCTTGATTCAGAAGTTATACTCTTTTTCCCAGAACGATTGAACTCCACTGTGTTTGTGGTTTACTGTAGCAAATTTTATTTGAAGTTGATTCATACTCTTTCCTACTCTGAACTCCAAATAGTAAATGATAACATACAACATTCAGATCAATTAACAATACCTCAAAACAATGTAGGGTACTTGGCACTGATAACTAAAGTGTTATCTATAGTGATGGTGAAATCAGTAACCAGTGTAACACCAGTATTTCAATCCTGTCTACAACTTAATGTTAAATCATAACTATGTTTTACAGAATAATTCATAATTGTTTTTTCAGTTGGAATGGAACCTAGTTGATTGGTGCTTACCTTACATCCTGTCTACCATCATGTTGCATTTACATTATGTGCAACACATAAACTATTCAAAGATTTTTGCATCTAAGGTGTGAATTCATTAACATTCAGTCATTCACATTGAAGCACCATGATAGTGCTCTTAAACAGATATCCCACATTGGTTCTGATGTATAGACTAGAATTAACCTCAGATAAATAATATTGTTTCATAGCAATATTAAGATTTAAGATGTATCAGAATTCACTTTTTGAAGTGTGTATATATATAGAGAGATAGAGATAGATAGATAGATAGAGAGAGAGAGAGCGAGATAGATAGATAGATAGAGATCCTCATACACACCCAAATTTGGCTTTGTTGCTTGATTGTTGTACTTGGTTGGATGAAATGAGCATACTGCATGAACATATTAAACCATGTAAGCTTGCATGTCTGGGACAAAACATAGATTAGTGTGCTGAAAACTTAGCATGAACTTGGTTAAGAAGCTAATTAGGCCCACCTACAGGTTAATGAAGGGGTAAATAGCATGTTAGGATACTGAATTGATAAAATAAGTTTGAGCTCCTAATTACCAATTTGAAGATGCTTAGGTCCCCACCATGATTTGTCATGTGGCAGTTTTTAGTCATTTGACTGGAGGATGGCCTATCAATGTAACTGGTTCTATTAAGCAAGTTGATGGGATTGCCAAGCTAAATCTGAAATATTTGTTGATCCTACATGCATTACAACAATCTTGCATGGATTCCACCCTAGTTTTGGAACTACCCTGTTTATGCTCTCTTCATTATAATGCATGCCAATAAATACTCTGTTGAAATGTCAGGTTGGTGTAATCGGAAATTTGGTTCATTCATCCCCAAATATCAAGAAAGAGGTTCTTAATGCAGGGGCCCTCCAACCTGTAATTGGGTTATTAAGGTATAATTGTCATATGCAATTTAGGATTACAGTTTTAAACTGTATTTGGGAAACATCGAGTCATTGACGCATAAATCATATTATATATATTTGTTGAATGAAAGGGATGTGAGTTAGCTGGCACCAAATCTCGTTAGAACTCTAATATTAAGTGTGTCCAGGCGGGAGTAATACCAAGATGGATGACCTCTTGGGAAGTTCTCGTATCACATCTCGACACACCCATGACCTTTAAACAAGGTCAGGTTCGTGTGGCCTATTTCAAAAAAAAAATATTTGTTGAATTCTACTCCTGATAACTATAATCTGAGCTCTGCATGAGAACTTTTGAAATTTCCAATTACTACAGTAGTATCCGCTTGCTTGGTTGAACAGGCCATACGTCTAACTAGTAACTACTGCAAAGATATCATTGTGCACATATTTCTGAAAGCTGATTAACTTCAGTGCTTTAACTTGATAAGGATAGGTTGCTTGTTATCTTATGATTGTTTGTTTTACAGTTCTTGCTGTACGGAGAGTCAAAGAGAGGCAGCTTTGTTGCTAGGGCAGTTTGCTTCGGCTGACTCTGATTGCAAGGTACTTGATGAATCTTCATTCATTGTTAATTGGCTTATTTTTAATTCTTTTATGATGAGTTGAATCAATTGATGCAACAGAACTTTCCCTTTGATATAGTACTCTCGTGTGAGAGATGCTGCGGTTCTACTTTGTTTGTCAAACTTAAAGGATTGCCTTTTGAGTTGAGCTTGCTAAATATTTTACTGTGTTCTTACCTGTTCATTGGTAAACATTCTGTGCATGTGTGTTCGTTACAGGTCCATATTGTGCAAAGAGGCGCAGTACGACCGCTAATTGAAATGCTACAGTCAGCTGATGTCCAACTCCGAGAAATGTCTGCTTTTGCCCTTGGAAGGCTTGCTCAGGTTTAATTAATTATCCTTGTTTTATTTAGCAACACTAATCTGGCCACTTATGTTTGTTAGTAAACTGTTTACTGTGTCTTTTATGGATGTAGCATTGAAAGAACACTAACAGTGAATCAATGATATAGCATGTAACGACCCGTCCCTTTTGAATTTGAAAAGGGAAAATGATTCAAAATTCCAAAATTTGGTTTGAATAATTAGATTAGAAGGAAATTGATATTTGGACGGAAATAGTGTTTTCAGATTTGGAATAGTAATTACTAATTAGTTGAGGATTAATTTACTTTGGAACTATTGTTCAAATCAAATTATCAAAGATTCAAATTTAAATTCGATCTCAATTATGTTTTTGAATTGCTTCGGAAAAATGGGTTTTACAAACCTACCCCCTTAAGAAAATCTCGATCTGACGCTAGGTGAATAAACCTTGTAGAACTTGATCACCTTTTGTTGAGTCTGACATTCTTTTCAAAAAAATGAAGCAGCTGCTCTTCATAAGTTAGGTTCTTTTCAAATGTCACACCTTCTAGGGGCACTTGCTCTTCAAGAATGCATAGGCACTTCAGTTGGGATACATGGAACACAATCTGCACATCAGCCAAGGTAGCAGGAAGTTCCAACTGATAAGTAACTTCACCTCGTCGGCTGTGATAGGATATGGTCCAATATACCTTGGTGCTAACTTTCAAGAGATATCAAATCTCTTAACACCACGCAGGGGTGATACCCATAGGTATACATAATCACCAACTTCAAACTCAAGCATTATGCGACGACGGTCTGCATAGCTCTTTTGTCGACTCTAGGCAGTGAAGACGGTTGCAGATGATCTTGACCTGGCTTTCAGCTGATTCAATAATATCTGGCCCAAACATCTTCTTACCACTTTTATCATCCCAACATAATGGTGTCCTACACTTTCGTCCATATAATGTCTCATGCGGGAACATCTGTATACTGGCTTAATAGCTATTGCTATAGGAAAATTCTGCATATGGCAAGCATAGATTCCAACTGCCTCTTAACTCTAGAGCGCAGACTCTCAACATATCCTCTAATATTTGATTTACCCTCTCTGTTTGGCCATCTGTCTAAGGATGATATGTAGTACTGAAATTTAAGTGAGTACCAAGGGCTTCATGCAGCTGCTCCCAAAACCTTGAGGTGAACTGGGTTCCTCTATTGGATACGATCCTCTTGGGTAGTACATGCTAACAAACGATATGATTCATGTACAAATTTGCTAGCTGTTTACTATTGTAAGTAGTCTTGATTGGAATAAAATGAGCAACTTTAGTGAGACGGTCCACTATTACCCAAATAGAGTCATTAGTCATATCCTCTTTGAGTCTGAGGCAGACTAGTTATAAAATCCATACTGATCTCTTCCTATTTCCACTTGGGGATTGGAAGTAGTTGTAACAGTCCAGTAGGTTTTAGATGTTCTGCCTTGACCCTTGACTCGCTGACAGATGTCACAATGGGCCACGTAGTCCATGATATCCTTCATTTTTGGACCACCAAAATGTTTCTTTAGATCTTAGTACATCTTGGTACTTCCCGGGTGCAGAGTATGCTGACTGATGAGCTTCAATGAGAATCATGTCCTTTAGACGTCTCTCATCTAGTGCACATCAGTGTTCACGTAGGCGCTATGCGCTAGTCAGGCGGCTACCTGGCGCCTAGCACCTAGAGGCGCCTAGGCGGCGCCTAGGTCTGCCAGTTTTCTTCTGCTTTTTCTTTGCATTACTAGGTATCCATAATTATTTTTCCTGCAATCCAGGCGTCCATAGTTAATTTTCCTATTCCAAGGTCTAGGCGCTTTCTCCCGGAGTCCCAGGCGGCACCTAATTGTTCTCCTTCCCAGCCACACCTTTTCCCACGCATTGTCTTTACTTTTCCTTAGAATCCCAGGCAACAGGCTTATCCTCTTCTTCTTTCCCTTAGCCACGCCTGCCCCTCCCCTTCTCTTCTCCCTGTCCTAGCATTCCACTAGCTCGGGCCACTCGGCTGAGTGTTGCCACCTATGGTGAGCGCGTGAAACAATGGGTACACGAGGCCAGAGCGCGGCACCTGAGGCCAAAGCACTACGCTGGAGGGCAGCATGCGAGCCCGAAGCGAGTGCCAGAGTGCTGTGCGCAAGCCCGGAGCCATGGAACAGGAGTCATGACGGTGGCTGGGTGGACTGCAACTCAGAAACCCTAAAAACCATGACGTTTTTGTTGTTTCCCCCTGGACAAGCGTCATATATAGCTAGCCGCTGCCACCGCTAGGGTGCCTAGGCGCCGCGGTCAACTGCCCAGGCTACGGTGACTAGCCTAGGCACCCCGCTCGCCCAGCCGGCCGCCCAAGCCTTCCGTGCGGCATTGGGGTGGCACCCAGCACCTAATTCCGCCTAGGTGCTCGCCTAGCGCCTCCGTTTAGAACACTGGTACACATATACATTTTCCCATCCATAAAGTTCTTTGATCATCAATAGTGAACTCAGAACATTTTTCTTGGAGTATGTTTTCCTTGATGGTTTTAATTCCTTGATCTTCAAGTTGGGAATCTCTAATCTGGTCCGCCAAGGTGGGGACTACATCTAATGTGGCTAGAGTACCAGGTTTTACTATGATAAGTCCGAGTTTCTCAAAATCTTTGCACAACTGATCTTGGGCTGCTCCTACTATTGCCATGTTGCAATGTGCTTTTGACTTAAGGCATTTGCCAGTACATTGGCCTTGCTAGGATGGTAGTGTATGTCTAAGTCATAATCCTTGATTAATTCTAACCATCTGCTTTGCCTCAGGTTTAAGTCTGTCTGGTTGAAGATATATTTCAAGCTATTGTGATCAGTATACACTTCACATCTATTGCTGTTATAGCCTATAGGCAGGCAGTAGTAGTTAAGTAGGACTAAATATTAGGAATATTTGTTAGTTATCTATTTCCCTAAATTCTGTTTAGTTCCTAAAGCGTAGTAGATTAGATTGATATTGGTTTAGCAGATTAGATTGATGTTATAGCAAATTAGATTGATGTTGAGTCTTAGGGCCTAAGTCACCTTGGGTTATAAAAGGTGCTGGCCATAGTTGTCTTAGGGCATCAAGGAATAAAGGTCTCCCCGGTTAGGATGAGATTTACCTTGTCAACCTAGCCAGTATGAATTTGGTATCAGAGCTGGTTGGAACATCGACAACTATGTCTGGTTCTGCTCAAGATCCTGCGACCATGTACGTGGATGAGAAGCTTAACTTCCTCATGGTGGCAATTACTCGGCTGTTGGGCTAGATGACTACGATGAACGACCGCCTCGACGACCACTACTATGGATTGACGCTAATTGAAAAGAAAATCGATAGAACATCAGATGGAGTTGCTGTCCTCACCAATGAGGGCGTCGAAGACAAAGATGGCAAGGTGCATCCTCGCCCAGAGAGTCCTGATGATGGAGGCAACCACAATGGCAACAGTGGCCATGGTTTTTGTCTGTTTGCTTTTGCACTGTATCCATTATCTTGTGATCTATGACACGTAACATTTACTACTTTATAAGCCTCTTGAATCTGTGCTTGTGGGAATGGTTTCTACAGGCTGAGGGATAGGCGGATAGGCCCTATATTGTCACTACTCACTAGTTGATTGATTTACTACTTTATAAGCCTCTTGAATCTGTGCTTGTGGGAATGGTTCTGCAGGCTGAGGGATAGGCCCTATATTGTCACTAGTTGATTGATTCTTTCGAGTAACAGTTTAAAAATCAGTAAATCACCCATGCAAAATACATCACTACAACTTATTTAACATCAACTGTCATGTGGGGAAAGAGATACAAGCCAATAAGGCAAGTCCATCAAGCCATGATAGTGGCTAGAATGGCGCCTGTAGAAAGGAATTTGGCCACATAATTAGCAGGTGCTACTTTTAGAAAGTGACTAGGGAATAATTGAGAGGGATTTGAGGGAAATTAGCTGCCAAATGGCTATGTAAGCTGCTGGGCACTCTCAGGAATAATCAAGAATGAAATTGTCATTTTCCTATCTCTACCCTCTAACAAAATAGGGAGCCGAGGGGCAAAACCTCGCTCCTCTGCTACCCGCGGCTACGCCCTACGTAGCCAAGGTTCTCCACCTCTGGTTCCACCATTGCCAACACACTGACACCATGACATCAACAAAATTTAATGTGTTAACTTCCCTTTCTAGATTATTTGACTATATTTATGTAAGGGATAATCCACATGCAGTCATACTAAATTAAACTGCTTTATCTACATTAACCAAAATACCAATATCTTACCATGGTGGTAATAATATCCTGTGGTCTTCATACGCTGAAACATGTCCAAATGGTCAATCCTATATACGCTGGATATTTTAGTTTTTTCCTATCAAACTGTTTCTGCACTTGAAAACAACACATTATGTATATTGGTGACGAAGAATCCAAATATTTGACACACATGCATAGTTTTTTTCAAAGTGCTAGGCTCTAAACATTTTAAGGATCTCAATTGTAGCCTGCACCAGTCAATTTCACAGAGAAATTCATTTATTTCCAGGACACACATAACCAAGCGGGGATTGCATATAATGGTGGTCTGGTGCCTCTTCTAAAGCTTCTCGACTCAAAAAATGGTTCTCTCCAACATAATGCTGCTTTTGCCCTTTACGGTGTTGCTGATAATGAGGTAATTCATGATTATTTAAACAAAAGGGTAGCCAGTTTGTGAATAGTTTTTCCTCACTACTAGATTGATAATTTGATGTTCCTTCTGAGAAGGGAATGAGGTCTATTCAAAATTTTCAGATTAAATGACTACACTTTTCTTATTATAGGACTATGTATCTGACTTCATTAAAGTAGGAGGTGTACAAAAGTTGCAAGATGGAGAATTCATTGTCCAGGTATTACATCTATCATAATATTGTTTGGTTATTTTCATGCAACTGACTTTAATTAAGTAATTTCAAATTTCAGGCCACAAAGGATTGTGTAGCTAAGACGTTAAAAAGGTTAGAGGAGAAGATAAATGGACGAGTAAGCTGTGTCAGTGCTCACTAGATTTTGCTTTTGTTTGTCACACTGTAGGATTTAGTCCAGTTGTTTCCTGTCTGATGTTTTACAGGTGTTGAAGCACTTGCTTTATATGATGAGAGTAGGAGAAAAATCTGTGCAGAGGCGTGTTGCTCTGGCCCTGGCACATCTCTGTGCGCCTGAAGACCAAAGAACAATTTTTATTGATAACAATGGTATGCACAATTTGAAATCCACAAAAAATGCTCTTTTATTTCTGTTGGACTATGGATAAAAGCCCCCACCTCTCCCACTATAACGCCTAGGTTTTATGGTTGGGTTGGCTAGGTGGGGTGAACTAACATGGTATCAGAGCCAAGGTCCTGGGTTCGAATCCCTCTGGCCACGCATTTCCGCATTTCCGCTGCGTGTTTTCCCCTGCGCCTATCTAGTGTGCTGAGACCTGTTGCGGGCTACGCCGGGCCTCTAGAACCTGCTGCGGGCTACGCCGGGCTCGCACGCCGTAGGGGGAATGTTGGACTATGGATAAAAGCCCCCACCTCTCCCACTATAACGCCTAGGTTTTATGGTTGGGTTGGCTAGGTGGGGTGAGGCTAACAATTTCCTTTGTGTTACATTTACCATTGATTAATTTCTGGGTTATTTCAGGTGTTGAGTTGCTTCTTGATCTTCTGGTTTCGGTGAGTCTGAAACATCAGCTAGACGGTTCAATAGCACTATACAAATTGGCCAATAAAGCTGCAGCACTTTCTCCCATGGATGCTGCGCCTCCATCTCCAACACCACAGGTAGGAAAACTAATTTTTAATTCAATTCAAAATTTCCTTGTTTACTTCAAAGGCTTTATGAGTTGAATGTGGTGTGCTATGCAAAAGGTCTTCACAGTGATACTAACTGAACTGTGGTAAGTGGTAATGCTCATGTGTCGAGTTTTTGTTGTATAATCAGTGTGGAGGACTTTTTAGAAATTGGAGAACTGTCCAAAATAGTGTATATTTGTTGAAAATGCATGATTCATCTCTTCAGGATATAACATAACAAAACCAGCCAAATGTTGCCTGATAATCTGGTTGAATATTATTTTGACAGGAAATTGGAGGTGCATATATAAAAACGCTAGTTAAAGTTTTAAATATAGAATGCTTTAGAAAAATGAGTACTCATGAATCATGGTAGCTGTGAAACAATATTGCAATATATATTTACTACAGTAGCAAGATTGCACTATCATTGCAAGTTGCAACATTTCATTAAGCTGCTTAGGTCTACTCAATGCGAATGTTAATAGCTAAATTTGAATGTTAGTTTTCAGAAAAAGAGACAGTAGATTGTGATATGTTTCTGTGCTGCATTTTTTAACATTTTGCCACATTTCAGTTGAATGTTGAATTATCCAACAGTTCTTTGATTTTTTGTACCTTTAATTTTTTGGAACAGCATATAATTAGCAGTATAACCTATAATCATCCTATTATCTAGTGTATCATACCAAATTGTGAAAAACCATATAATTTGTTAAGGCCCATGCGTTATTTCATCCGCTTATACACATCAGTATTATTTCTTTTTAGGGAAAGTCTACAGTCTACTTAGGTAGTGTTTGGTTCTCTGTATGAAGAGGAACGGAACGGAATGGTTTCTAATATGAGATGATACTGCTGTTTGGTTTGAGGGATGGAGTGAAATCAAGTGGAACCAAACGATTCCCAGAAACAGAATATTCCCTGTAAATGCTGAACCGTGTGGTTCCGGTTTTTTTGACGAACGAACTGGTTCCGAACCATCCCGTTCCATTTCTCGTTGTACACCAAACCAAACACTACCTTAGAGTCTCAGACCATCCACTATACTTTAGGGGGCTACATATACTTTTTCATTCCTTTTGTCTTGTTCATGTTACCTAGCCTCATTCCTTATCTTGATCATGTTTTTTAGACAATCTTGATCATAATATTGGTAGAACCACTGTTGCCATGAAATTTCAAAAGCATGATTTTCCTCATGGGGCATATAAACCCAATACAAATATATGTTGTAAGTGTGAATTATCTCTATTTGGCCTTAAGAACCTCTGCCGGTCCCTTCACGTTTCAATCAATCTATCCTTTCTATAAACCCAGCCTGGCTTTCCTGATTATTCATGACAGCTTTACATAATAGAATATATTCTATCTATAGATAACTAAGTCTATCTCTAACAGTCCCCCTCAATCACAACTTGTCTAAGTTGAGATTGTATCTGAATTCTTCAAGCTGTCTTAGTGGGAGAGCCTTTGTGAATCCATCTGCAACTTGATCCCCTAAGGACACAAGTCCAATATCCAATAACTTATCTTTTACTCTTTCTCTGACAAAGTGATAATCTACCTCAATGTGTTTTGTACGAGCATGGAAAACATGATTAGCAGAGAGATATGTTGCACCAACATTTTCACACCATAACTTTGCTATAGATGGACTTTTTACACCTAGTTCTTTGAGAAGAGTTTGTACCTATATAATTTCGGCTGTGGCATTAGCCACAGACTTGTATTCAGCTTTTGTGCTTGATCTAGATACGGTTGCTTGTTTTCGAGCACTCCATGAAACCAGATTTTTTCCTAAGAAAACCGCAAAGCCTCCTGTTGATCTTCGATCATCTAAGCATCCTGCCCAATCTGTATCAAAAAACGTTGAGACAAGCATTGAAGATGACTTACTTATCTTTAAACCAATTCCTAGTGTATGCTTCAAATATCTGAGGATCCTTTTAATGGCTGTCCAATGCATAGTGGTTGGAGCATGTAGATATTGACAAACTTTATTAACTGAGAATGATATATCAGGTCTGGTTAAAGTTAAGTACTGCAATGCTCCAACAATGCTCCTATACCTTGTACTGTCTTCAGGTCCAAGCTGCTCTCCTTGAGCTATAAGTTTGCCCGTCGTTGACATGGGTATATTAACTAGTTTGTAGTTGTACATTTGTACCTTCTTTAATAAATTAACTGCATATTTTTCTTGAATCAATAGAATACCATCTTGTGCTTTCTTGACTTCAATTCCTAAGAAATAGTGCAATTCACCCAGATCTTTCACAGGAAATTCAGCCTTCAAGTCCTGAAGAAGGGCTGTTGTAGCATCTGTATTGGAGTTGGCAACAATTATGTCAACATATATGAGCATAAAAATAACAGTGCTTCCTTGTTTAAGAAAGAACAATGACGTGCCAGCTTTAGAGGGAATAAAATCAAGTTATTGCAGCTTCTTACTAAGTCTGGAGTACCACGCTCTTGGCGCTTGTTTTAGCCCATATAAAGACTTATCTAACTTACACACAATTCTTGAGTTGCTGATCTTCATACCCAGGAGGTTGTTTCATATAGATATCTTCCTCAAGAACACCATGAAACACGTTTTGGATATCAAGTTGGCGAAGACTCCATCCATTTGCAATGGCAATAGACAAGATTATCCCAATAGATGCAGCCTTAACAACTGGGCTAAACATGTCTTCATAATCGATCCCATATCTTTATTTAAAACCTTTTGCTACTAGACAAGCCTTATATCTGTCAATGCTTCCATCAGCCCTTCTTTTAATTTTATAAACCCACTTGCAATCAATTAAATTCATTCCATTCTTGGAGGAACAAGATGTCATGTTTTGTTGTCCTTAAGTGCCATGTATTCTGCATCCATAGTATCTTTCCAATTCTCGTCTTGGAAAGCCTCTTCTATGTTATATGGTTCACCATTAGAAGCAAGAAAACCATATTTAACACGTCCATCTGCATACTTGACTCAGCCATCAGTGAAAACAACATGTTTAACAATACCTCGTTGTGATCTTGTCACTGGTTGATGTCGTGAGGTTGGTGTTGCCGCACTAGAAGAGGGAGGTGCTGATGTTTTGTCTTCTTTAGAACTCGGTACAGAGATTTCAGCAGTGGCATTCAATAGTTCAGATTGAATTTCAGCAGGTTCATCTTCAAGAGTAGGTGTGGTAGACTTGAGACGTCGGCTGTAAACTTTGGTAATAGGTGGTCGATCTTCTGTTGCAACCAAATCTTCAAAAATAGTTGGTACTGATGCAGGAACTTCCACTTCAAGAGAGGTTCTATTCTGAAATAATTTCTGGTGCTGATGCAGGGAGGTTCTGTTCTGAAATAATTCATGGTGCTGATGCAGGGACTTTCTTCAAGTGTTTTTGTTGTGAAGTAATTTCTGCAACATCATCTAATTCAATAGGATTAGTAGATTGATCAAACACAGTTTCACCCCCGTGATCAATAGGATTCAACAACTCTTTTGGAAGGAAGATCTCAGATTGAAGTCTAGCTCCTGCATTTGGATGAAGATGGGTAAAAGGAAAGACATGTTCATCAAAAACATCTAAACATCTCTAGAGATGTAAATTCTCCCCATTGAGATATCTAGACACTTGAATCCTTTATGCATATTGTTATATCCAAGAAAGGTACATTGTTTGGAGCAAAACTGGAGTTTGCGGGAATTGTAGGGGCGAAGATTGGGCCAACACGCACACCTAAAAATTCGAAGAGAGGAGTAATCAGGAGTGATATTGTGTAAACGTTCTAAAGGAGTATTCCAAAGAATAGTTTTGCTTGGTGTGCGGTTTATGAGATAAGTGGTAGCAATGAAAGCTTTGTCCCAGAATTTGAGAGGCATTGAGGCATGAGCAAGAAGAGAAAGACCAACCTCAACAATATGCCTATGTTTGCATTCAGCGGTGCCATTTTGTTGGTGTGTATGAGGGCAAGATACACAATGAGATATACCAATTTTCTGAAAGAAAGGACTGAGTTTTTCATATTCACTGCCCTAGTTGGTTTGAACTGAGATAATTTTTCTAGTAAACCGTCTTTCTATGAGATTCTAAAACTCATGAAATTTCTGAAAGACTTCTGATTTATTTTTCAACAAATAGATCCATGTGAATTTACTGAAATCATCGATGAAACTGACATAGTATTTATTCCTGCCCACATATTCTGGTGCAGGTCCCCACACATTAGAGAAAACAAGTTCTAAAGGTAGACTAGACTCATTATAAGATCTCAAAAAGGGTAGTTGATGGCTCTTTGCCTGCTGACAGGCATCACAAACTGAGCCTTTATTTGACTCCAAAGAACAAGGAAGTTTATTTTGACTAATGACATGCTGAATAACAGATGGAGATGCATGACCAAGCCTACTATGCCACAACGACAAAGATGGCTTCATCACACCATACACTTGTTTTCTTGGGCTGATGGTATGGTTGAGAGAGGGTAAAACCTCCCTCACATTTGCCTCGCAGTATGATTTGCTTCGTTGCCCAGTCCTTAATCAAGAAAAAATCAGGATGAAACTCAAGAAGAACTTGGTTATCCGTGGCAAGACGATGAACAGAAACAAGGTTTTTAGCAGCTTTAGGAACATGAAGGATGTTTCTTAGGTGAAGATCATGTTTAGGGGTATGAATATGTGAATGACCAATGTGCATAATGTCCATATCCGCTCCATTGGCGGCATGAATCTGATCTCCACCTCCATACCTATCGTGCACTGTTAGCTTATCAAGTTCGCTGGTGATGTGGTCAGTGGCACCCGTGTTGGTGTACCAGTTGGTGTCGATGCCATAGGAAGGTGTCGCTAATGCTGTTGTCCTCTCTGTTGGAACAAAATCAGCATCAAACCTATACCAACAGATCTAAAACCGTGTGCCCTTTCTTCCTGCATAGCTGGCACGTAGGACGGTCGTCTTCTTCATTGCCTGAACGGTTGTAGCCATGATGGTTGCTGTTGCGGCCACCATTGCCATGGCCACCACCACCATTGTTGCGGCCACCATTGCCATGGCCACGGCTGTGACCTCTCTGTAAACCACGCTGAAAACCTCTGCATCCGCGCATGGCAGAATTGGCAGAGGATTGTGACGATCCACCTTGCAGCAACTAAATCTGTTGCTCAAAGCTAAGAAGTTGAGAGTAGACCTCTCCAATTGAGATTGGTTCTGGACGCTCAACCAGATTTGACACGACAGAATTATATTCCATGTCAAGACCTAAGAGGATGTAGGAGACCAATTCTTCTTCATCTAGAGGTTTCCCTATAGATGCCATTTGATCTGCAAGGGTCTTCATCTTGCTGACATACTCGTCCATACTCATATTGCCCTTCTGAGTTGTGGCCAAGGTTATGTGCGTGTTCACTGACCGCGCACGAGTTTGTGATGAGAACATGCCCTCAATTGCTTGCTAGACTTCAGCCGTTGTTTTCTTGTCAGCGACATGAATAAGGATTTCCCTGGTTACGGAAGACAGGAGGTAGCCGAGGATTTGTTGATCCTTGATCACCCACTGAGTGTGCTCAGGATTGAAACTCTTGATGATCTGCTCTCCTTGTTTAACTTCAATCTCCTCTGCAGGCGCCTTTGAGGTTCCATCAAGAAACCCCATCATCTGGGCTGCTCGAATGGTGGGTAGGATTTGCGCCTTCCACAACATGTGATTTGTCTTGGTGAGCTTCTCTGTCATAGGGACGACAAAGGGAAAAATGGGTGGGTAAGGGGAGTTTTCCATGGATGAGGAAGCATGGTTGTCACGGCGCCCCGGCGAAACCAGTCGCCAGGGGGCCGACTGGACGCCTAGGCGCCTAGGCGGGCGCCTAGGCGACCAATTAAATTCAGCATGCAAAGGTCAGCACTGCTCTGTTGTGCTGCTTGCCTTGCTGCCTTCTGCAGTGCTGCCTTCTCTGTTGCTGCCTGCTGGAAACTGCTGCCTTCTCTGTTGCTGGTTGCTGCCTGCTGGAAACTGCTGCCTTCTCTGTTGCTGGTTGCTGCCTGCTGGAAACTGCTGCCTTCTCTGCTTGCTGCGGCGAGGGAGCACAGGGGAGGGGGAAGCAGGGGAGGGAGCACAGGGGAGGGAGCCGAGGCGGCCGGGCGGCCGGTGGCCGGGCGGCGCAACTGCGCAAGGGGAAGCAGACTAGCAGAGCAACTCGCTAGGGAAACCGGAGATCTGGCGGCCGGCGGCGCCGCCCGCGGCGCAAGGGGAAGAGGAGCAACTCGCTAGGGGAACCGGAGATCCGGCGGCTGGCGGCGCAAGGCACAGGAGCAGATCCGGCAGCCGGCGGGCGGCGGCGCAAGGGACTGAGGCGGCGGCGCAAGGGAAGAGGAACCGAAAGGGCCTGGGCACGCCTTAGAGGCTTAGAAAATAGACACGGAGGCACGGACCCTAGGCGCCCGCCCAGAGTCTCTCGGCGACCGCCTAGAATCTCCAGGCGGGCGCCTAACTCACCCAGGCGAGGCGATTCAGCCAGGCGTCCGGCGGTGACCGCCTGGACGCCTAGTCGGCGCCTAGGCGTCGCCTAGGCGACGCCGTGACAACAATGTGAGGAAGGCTCTGATACCATGTGAATTATCTCTATTTGGCCTTAAGAACCTCTGTCGGTCCTTCACGTTTATATAGGGCTAAAACACCCAGAGTGATTATAGAAAACTGCCATGATTCTCAGGATAGCAGGTCAGGTTCATTTCCTAAAATACAATCAATCAATCTATCTTTTCTATAAACCCAGGATGGCTTTCCTGATTATTCATGACAACTTTACATAACAGAATATATTCTATCTATAGATAACTAAGTCTATCTCTAACAGTAAGTACCTATATAAATAGTGCATCATCTCACAAATATGTGGCTTCATTAGACTGTCTCCAACAATAGGACCCAAAACAGGGTACCTATATGGGTCGTAGTGAAGCAAACGAGTCTCGCACCCAAAAGCGTCTGTCTCCAACAGAGAAGGTAGAACGTGACTACATGGTGGGATTCGCTGCGCGTGAGAGAAGCAAGAAAACTCTATTTTGGGTTCCGCTCGGTCTCTCACCTAAAATAGGTACCGCGTTTGCTTACTCGGTTGGATCCATATTTTTTAAGCAAAAGCTACATGGACCACCCATTTTTAGGTTTAGGTGTCGTAATGGTTATGCTGTTGGAGACAATCTTAGAGCATCTCCAATAGCCTCCATTTTTGACCCTCCATTTGTTTATTTAGCCAACTCTTTCAAAAAATTCATCTCCATATCTACTATACACTCCAACAGACTATTTTTAGCTCACTAAAAAATTTACTCTCCCTTTTAAAATCCCAAAATATTTCGAAAGATTTGATTTCTTTTAAAATCCCAATTTCTAACCTAAGAAATCCCCAAGTTATAAAATTTTCAAATTTTAGAAATTTTACAAAAAAAAAAATTGTTCTTTTCTCTTTTCATTTTTATTTCTATTCCTTTTTCTCTTTCCCCCTTTCTCCTTTCTTTCTCCTTTCCTCCCCTTTCTTCTTTCTTTCCAGCCAAACATGTTACTTGATCTGATACAGGTCCTTGAGGGTTTGGATGGGCTCCTTGGCAACGCAGACGTTGTAGTAGGATTTGGCGAGCATGTGAGACAGGTTCTCCTCCATCAAACGCCACTTTTCCAGGACGCATTGCATGATCGGCTCATTCTCTCGTAGGCGCACCACGAATTGCTTTGCCTCCAGCTCCATAAGCAAAGGATTGGAGGGTCGTTATGGAGGGGGATTGCTGGATTAGGAGTTAAGGATTCGGGGTCGTGATGGAAGTGGATCATTGTGGCTTCGATGAGTGACACTCAGGTGGCCAGTTTGGTCCAAGGAAAGGCGGCCTCAACGGAGCTCAATTCGAAGGTAAGTGTGGCTGGGGTACAATCTGTTAGAAAATAGCCAGCATCTATTCCAAAGAGCCCAAAGGGCGATTTGTACAAGAGAAGGGCCCAAAGGGCAATATGTACAAGAGAAGGGAAGCTTTACAAATAAGCCTCCTATACTATACAGTATATCTCTAACACAATCAATGCCCTCTAGACTCGCGGCGAAAGCGGGTGGAGAGTGCGACTTCAAGGCGAGTGGGGTGAGCTGCACACAGATAGCCATCCAAGTTGGCTGGCTAAGTTTGGCCTGCGAGTATAGTAGTATACCAATTTGGATAGTCAGATGGCTTGGCTATCTGATTGACCAGTCTATTGGCGTGTATTTTTTTCTTAGATTGCAAAAATTTAACTTTGAGAGCTTGTTGGAGATGCTCTTGCACTATCGGTCATCTCTACACATCTCTTAGTTATTCATGTCTTTTAGGATGTGCCCATGACATTTGTCCACTCTCTGAGCAAGTTGTGCATTCATTTCCCTCGTTGGGGATTTACAAGACAAAAATTGTCAAAATTTTCAGGAACTTTGTCAGACATGACCAATGTGTTAGTAGCAAGATTTTTGATTCACTCAAAGAGTATTTATGTGTGTGGATTTCTGTGAGTCATTTTTATCCTCAATCTTTAGAGCATAGCACACATGTAAGGAAGCATGGCACTCTGCCCTGTTAACATGGCATCTCACCTAATGTGTGCAATCTTGGACTGAAAGATATAGTACTAAAGGATTCGCCCATCCATATTCTATCAATCCCTATTACTAAATATTTGTCTTCATTTGTAGGTTTATCTTGGTGAGCAATATGTGAACAGTTCAACACTTTCAGATGTTACCTTCTTGGTGGAAGGTTGGTACTTTCTCTGGACCCTGCTGTCATCAGAAAGTCACTTCAGATACTTTCTGTTTATCATTAGATCCATGCTTATTTTGTTTTGAATAAAAGATCCATGCTTATTATATTCTTTTTGTTTCCAGGGAAGCGCTTTTATGCGCACAGAATTGCTTTGCTTGCTTCTTCGGATGCGTTTCGTGCAATGTTTGATGGTGGGTATAGGGTAAGTCGACATGTTTCTTTTCTGGTTGGTAGATGTTGATTTTGTTCCATAGGTGAATAATTCCTGTTGGTGATATTTTTTGACCTTTAAAGATGCTGATACATGTCTTCAAAGCCTTTCATTCCATAACAAGTTGGGGTAGGTTAGAGTTGAAACCCATTCTTTGGATTCATCTCCATTTGAGTGACTAGGTTTTTGATTGACTCGTCAGGTCTATCACAATCTTTTAGGAAGAAGAGACCCTCTTCCTCCTTTATCAAGGCTTGGGAAAGTTGGGACCTGCTATGTTGAGACACCATATGTAGAGTTATGCTGATACATGTCTAACACAAATATTGTTGCTATGGGTAGATAGATGGTAGCATAGTTGTTATGGCGTCGCCATATTGTCGCCATATCGCCGTGGCGGAAAATTACAATTCGCCACGCCACGCCATATCGCCCGAAGGCCTATGGCGAGCGCCACAGGAGCATGGCATCGCTATGGCGTCGTGTGGTGCCCGCCACGGCCGTGGCGCCCGACATACAGAAGGGAGAGAGAGGAGAAAGCGAGCAGCACAGCGAGGCGCAATGAGGCTGGACGCGGCGCTGCCAGGCCAGGCGTGGCACGGCCAAAGCGCGACGAGCGGCGCGGACGGGCCATGCGTGGCGCGGCCAACCGCGCCAAGCAGCGCACGACACGGCCAGGAGCGCCGGTGCGGAAGATGACGGAGAGGAGTGCGGCGGCCGGCGGTTGAGAGGGAGGTGAGAGAGGAGTGCGGCGGCCGGCGGCTGAGAGGGAGGTGAGAGAGAGGGGGAGGGGATTGTGTGGTGGCGGCTGGAGGGAATGGGAGGTGAGAGAGAGAAAGGGAGGGGTTGAGAAAATTAGGGTTAGGAAATGGACTTTAAATGTTCAGACTGGTTTTAAATGGGCTATTGGATCAAATTTATAAAATAGATTATTAAATGAACATTTAAATATAATATTAGACATAATTTTATATATTTTATTGCAATTTTAATTATATATTTTTATTTTATAAGATATATAAATTAACATTATTGCAACTTGATATGAAATTGCAATTTTTATAATACTATATTACTATTCTTATTTGCAATTTAGTACTTATATATTGATATATTTTTTAAAATCCTTAAATTCTATAAGCTATTTTTCTATATTGGTCGCCACACTGATGTGTCTATGGCGACGCCACGCCACGCGCCATAAGCGCTGTAAAGTTGTGAAGGTGCTAGGTCGCCGCGCATCGCCGCGTCGCCGTAACAACTATGGATGGTAGAGATTGAATGGGGTAGGGATGGGTGGAAGGAGGCCTTGGCTTTGAGGACTTAGCCTGAGGTTGCCTGGTGGTGGAGAAGATCAGTACGTGCAGAGAAAGGGGATGAGAGGTAGAGAAGGAGATGAGAAATGAGAATTGAATCTGCTTGCTTTATTCCTCATAGCCAATGTTTACAAGTCGCCTAGTTGAACCTAGTCGCCATGGGACCGATCAGGGCCGATTAGTCGATCTAGTTAGTCCTAGGGTTCTAGTTGAAAAAATTCACTCACCTAAGGAGGATCTAGTCAGTCTTGATGCTGGACCGTTGGAGCAGGCGCCAGAACATGAGCGTTGTGGACGATTGGGCCTAGAGCACGTGCTGGAGCACGTATGCGCTACTCGAGCAGTAGCTGGCTGCTGGAGCACTGGACAAGGCCACGGGAGCTTCGGCTAGCTGGCCGTTGGATGGCGGTCGGCGGGAGCTTCGGCGTGCGGACGGCGTCGGTGGGAGCTTTAGCGTGTGCATGGCGTCGGCTGGACAAGGCATGCAGGCGGTGTGAGAGTCCAGGTGGCACACAAGGGAGGAGACCTAGAGCTAGGCCACAACAGTAATAACCCTAAGTCCCTAACAGTCCAATAGGTAACAAGCCCACCAAACCAGGCCCACTAAAAACACAGAAAGGAACCTGGTTGGCTGGTCGCCAATTTTCTCCTAATCGGACGACTGAGTTTCTAGTCGGGTTGGAGCAGCTGGTCGACTCTGGAAAACTGATCAGGCTGATTAATCGTGATTTGTAAACACTGCTCATAGCTGATACTATATATATAAGTTCTTATTATAAGGAAACTGTTAATAAAAGGAATCTCATCTGCTAATAAAAGGAAAGTCTTAATTAGGCAAGCAGAGTAATCAGCTGTAACAATCTGGCCTGCTAGGCTACACAGCCTGCTGGTTGCTGGCATCAAGCCCAGCTGCTGCAGCCTGCTTGTTCCTGCGCTGATAGACTATCCTGACCCTAACAATTGTTTTCTTAAGCAGGAAAAGGATGCAAGAGACATAGAAATTCCAAATATCAAATGGAACGTGTTTGAACTCATGATGAGGTAAGTCAGTTGTTGAGCTTTATTCTTAGTTTCTCAGCCATGCATGGGTGCATCTATGTGCCCATCTGTAATTCTTATTGTTCTTTTGTGGTTTGTAGGCCAATGCCTGATAAACTAGAGTTTAAAAATTCCTATTTGGTTTATGCAGATTTATCTATACAGGGTCAGTGGAGGTAACTAGTGAAATCTCTCAGGATCTTCTTAGAGCCGCTGATCAGTATCTATTGGAAGGTCTCAAACGTCTCTGTGAATATACAATTGCGCAGGTAATTAGGACTGCTTACCTGTAAGTTCTATGCTTAAATTGATGACTTCGTCTGATTTAATATATTTGGCTTGCAGGATGTGAATATAGATAACATTTCTGACATGTACGACTTATCGGAAGCTTTTCATGCGACGTCACTCAGACATACATGTGTCCTATTTATCTTGGAACAGTTTGAAAAGATTTGTATCAGACCTGGGTATCTTTTCTCCCTGGGATTCAGTTTCTAGGGCCAAATCGGTGCATTATCTGATTCATTTTAGGTACCAGAAATCCCTTACCATGTCATTTTCCAATGCAGGTCCTCTCAGCTGATCCAACGTGTCATCCCTGAGCTCCGCAACTTCTTCGCTAAGGCGCTAAGGCCAAGCCACAGGAATTCGCAGCCGTGACTCCCTTGAGCCCCTGTCCACATCCTTGACACCACCACCATCTGACAGATGATCTTGTACAGATAAAAGTTTCTGGCGTTGGACATTGGCATTCGATGGTACCAACAACATTGTAGCATCCTTCATTCAATTAAACAGTGCCCATCATGATAAAGTGGGCGGTGGTTAAAGTCATATCTCGGACCAGCCTAGGCTGGGATAGGTTTGATTTTTTTTGGCCTTGGCCGAATTTACCGGTCTTGGCATAGCCACCGAATTAGGGTCACTTCCCAGTCCAGAGCTCCTGTTTATGTCATTGCATGGAGGATGGAGAGGATAAGCTCGAGCGATGAAATAGTCCTGTAATAGCAATCAGTCTTTTGGGTATACAATTTAGAAATGCTAATCGGATTGTCTTTTTCTCCCAACTTGTCCTGGGCCATGTATACATGTGCTGTTGTGCGTGGATGTCTTGCGCTCCAGCCTGGACAGTAGGCGCCGCTTTCTCGTCAGCGATTTAATCGGTTGCAAAACATAAGTTGGACTTTATGACTTGTAGGAGAGTTCAAATGAATGAATATCAGTACAAAGTTAATAAGCAGATTTAAAATAATTTGACAAATTTTATATGGAGCTTTTTTAAGTCATTGCACTGCCTCGAATGGGGGTGTTAGCGATAATCCGGAAGCTGAGATACTTTGATCTGGTACCCACTGAATATTCGGCGAAAGAATAGCCGGACATCTGAGCACAATAATCTTTCCTGTTTTATTCTAGAACAGTTTTATCGATGAGCACAGCCCGACAGCCGTATCCACGCCCACACGGAGAGTTTCAATCTGTAGCTGGTGATTTAAGGCCTCTTTGTACTGTAATAAAGGAATTTCAAAAAATTACGGGAATTGAACTAATTTGTTCCTACATTCCAAATGAGCCCTAAATATATTTTCTCTCTGTGTTTTATAGGAAACATTCTAACATATAAAACTGTAAAAAAATCAGTAAACAATGGGCAAATGTGTGTGCTGAAGGTTGCAAAGTGGTCGTGTTGTGTTCAACGCTCACATTTGGGGCATCTTCGAATGCCCTGAATTCTGAGGGCATAAATTTCGATGAACCGGGCACAAATTTTCTAGGTAAGCTAGCAAAATGCTCATAAGCTGAAACGGACGGAATTCACCGGCACGTGCCCTAGATTTTCTTGCCCGGTTTCCCTTCCAACTGCCGTGCTTTCAATTCTTTTCATGCGAGCATAAAATGCATGCTTTCATTTTCGATGTAACGTGCTGTCGGCGTGGGCCCACCCACCACTACTGCTACATTTTGTGCTCCGGAGCAGAGAACGCATCGGTTTCCAGGTTCTCTTTGAGACTACTCAGCTCCACGTTCCGCTCCATAAATATCTAGCTAAACAGGGTTAGATCTCAGTTTTTGGATCCGCGAAAAATGCAGATCCACGACTCCGCTTCACGTTTTTTGTGGAGCACCTCAGGTGGTCTGCGGATTCAGTTTTTAAAACAAAACGTGGAGTTCAGAGTAATTTACCCACTAATGCTATTATAAACTTATCGATTCACTTTTTAGTTGATATTTATTACTTTTTCATTTAGTACTATCTATATTAACTTTTTAAATGTTACTGTTGACTTTTATCACAAATTTTGATTATTCGTCTTATTAAAAAAATTGAAATATCATTTATTTTGTTATAATTTTTTTAATATTGAAGGTACTTCGATTATAACTTATATTTTTGTATATTTACATAATTTTTTTGATAAGATGAATGATCAAAATTTGTGATAAAAGTCAACGACGTTATTTAAAAGTTAATGGAGGGAGTACTAATTTAATATGTTTTACATAATAGACATGAAAAATAATATAATTGGAGATTTATGAATAAATTCCTACTAAATTCTACTATTTTTGAATCTGAATTCCCTCCACAAACCAAACAAGTGCAAATACTCCACAGTGGAGCAGTAACTCCACTCTAGATCTGATTCTAAGTGAATTCCGTGAAGTGGAACAAATTTTAAGAGAGTGGAGTAGTCTCAAAGAGACCCTTATTCTGCTGTTCTTTGCCTACCATCCTCTTCTTTTCCATAGAAAAACACCAGCGGATGAGCTGATGATAGGTAGCAACCGCCGTAGCCGAGTGGACGTTCCCCTAAACCTTGTGTGCTCTCTTGCCTGCAGCACAGGCCTGCCTACTCTCCACTGATCGACTGCTGTGCAACTAGGATAGCAACGCAGGAACAGTTTCAATGAAAACTGAAAAGAAAAACAAAACAGGAACAGTAGTAAGGTGAGCACTAAGCTACTAAACGCGCCTTGTTTTTAAAAGACCTTTTCTTTAAAATCCTAATGGAGGGAGGATCGCAAGAAATATACTATACATTTCGCGTGTATCTACTTGGAATTGTCTCCAATTTATTAATGCTTTTGTGTTGCATACCGTGAGATCTACTTGGTAGGTTGGACTTCGGAGGTCAACAGAAGCCACATTAATATTAGTAATAAGTATTATCATTGTCAGCATATGACGACGTGTCATATGGTGGAGATCCCATAAAAAAACCTTCTCTCCTCTCTCTATTTGTCTCTCTCTCGTACATCCTGCATCTGTATCAAGCATTCAGGCTTCCGGATTTGAGCATACAGAGAGAGTGAGAGCAGCTGCTTCCATGCTCAAGTGCTCAGCCTGCTCAAGATTTGAAGAGCGTGAGGCTGTGGCCTATGAGCCACAAGCCTCCCCACATGCGGAAGCTCGAGCAAGCTGTAAGAATCCATCCTTATGCATCTGTCGAACTCTCTCTCTTTCCAATTAGTTAGATCTGAAGTTTACACTGCGATTCAGACCTTGTCCAGTCCGATGTTTTTCTTCTTCCTTCCTCTAGTCGATTCAAAGTTCAAACCAATTTATGCGCGTGCAAGAAGCAGAAGTTTACTTGTCGGCATGATCTGAGGGTGGGCCGAGTTCTTGTTATGGTATAGATTTGGGCACAGTATTACATGCTCAATCTCTACCCGTTTGATTTTTTGGTCTGTGTGATTTAAATTTATAAATGAGGCAAAATACGTCAAATAGGGGAAATTACTCAGGTTTGGATCACGGGAGAGGGGAAATAATCGATAATGTGGCAAAATGGGTACACCATCCGACTAGTTGGTATCAGTATCACTGATTACTGTGAATCAGGCTGGTGCTATTACATTTTTGTGCATATTTGGGCGCGTTTTAAGATTGCCTAGACATGGGAATTGGATTCTGAATATATTGTCTCGGCATCATACTGAGTTTTTTGGGGGCAATTCCGTGGCCAATGTGTCTGAGCAAAGTTTTCAAAATCTCATATACTTCATTCTTTGTGTTAAAGTTTGTATAAAATTTATGTTATTTGTTGAAAGTTTGTTCTTTGTTGGGTAACAACTTCATTATCTTTTACAGTACAAATGTATGGATATGGGATCATTCACAACTGATGGCAGCGACAAACATACAGAGAGCTACCTGTCGCTGGGTTTGACAGTATCACCATCAAAGAAAAAAGATACTGATTTTCCCAAGGTTCTGTCGCTTCTTGCTACTTATCTTGACAGATCAGTTCAGAGGAATGAAGAATTACTAGATTCCAACAAAATAAAGGAATCGAGCACCATTTTTCATGGCCAGAGGGCTCCAGATCTTAGTATAAACCTTTATGCAGAACGCATTTTCAAGTACTCAGAATGCAGTCCTTCTTGCTTTGTGTTGGCTCTTATCTACATGGAGAGATATATAAAACAGCCACATGTATACATGACGTCCCTTAGTGTTCATCGCTTGCTAATTACATGTGTGGTGGTTGCTGCCAAATTCACAGATGACGCGTAAGAATCCCCTTGAACTGCTCATTTACATTATGTGTGCATCTGCTTCGTAGTATGTTCTAGCATGATTTAAGACCTTGATTAGTTTTTGATCTTACACATGCCTTGCTAACTTGCTTTGGTTAGTTGGTGAGGTGTTGAGATGTGCGCTATAGGTGTTCATCTGCACAACCACATTACATGGCTTCCCAATAACTTTCTGAATACAATTTTTTGCAGGTTTTTCAACAATGCGTTCTACGCTAGAGTTGGGGGAATTAGCACAGTAGAGATGAACCGACTTGAGCTGGATTTGCTATTTAATCTGGACTTCAGGCTGAAAGTGAATCTAGAGACGTTCAGAAGCTACTGCTTGCAGTTGGAGAAAGAAGCAAAGGTTTTTGTATTAGAGAGACCCATTCAAGGTCATGGCATCAATGGGGCTAAAGATTTGAGTCATAGCGGTAACATTGACGAGTCTTGCAAGAGTGAGTTAATGCGGGGAAGATACAACAGTCAGGCTCTCCAAGGATGTAGCTGATCAATTTTATTTACACCCTACATTTTCGCCGGGGTTAGGACGGTGGGAACTGACTACTCGTAATTCTTTTAGAGTTGACCATTGTGCAATCAGATTATGTTAAGTTGTTCTGGAGCTTTTGGCTGATAGGACCTTGTTTTGGTGTAGCAATGTAATTCTTCGGAACAATCTTGTTTGAATTATCAACAGTTAATTGAAAGACAGCAGGTCTGAACATTATGCAATTCAATGATAACCAGTTCCTTAATTTCATGATTCAGCAGTGATGATGTTCAATAGTAATTACGTGGAGGCGTCTTCATGGTTTCATATATCACGATACGCTCCAACTTTCTGAGTGCTACACAACATCTGAATAAGGAATTTATACAACAAAGACTTCAAGGAACACTAATAACATCAGTCATTCAACTAATAAAATAATAATAAATGTCGCTAAATTACCACCCTACCAGACATCTTATCAACACAAGCTCCCCAGCCATCAGTGCGGATATATGGCTTTCAAGTAGAAAAACAATTGTCAATATTCCTGTCAGGCATGAGGCATCAATCACTGTTTGTACATCCAAACATTTGCAGGTCTTCACTTCTGAATTACCTGTTGGTGTTGAAGACGCGCTGTGCGTTCCCTGCTTTCCCCACCATCATTTTCTCACGCAGAGCAGGATTGAAAATGCCAACACCAGACAACATACCAATTTTTAGTGGAGCAGGTGAACCTAGGATTACTCGTTTCTGAACACTGAAGCATAGCTTGCTTGCATTCCCAGAACCTGG
Source organism: Zizania palustris (assembly GCA_019279435.1). Taxonomy (NCBI): domain Eukaryota; kingdom Viridiplantae; phylum Streptophyta; class Magnoliopsida; order Poales; family Poaceae; genus Zizania; species Zizania palustris. Next base: position 19,974,591 of record JAAALK010000284.1, read on the forward strand.
TACATTATTCCTTGAGTTCCACATGGCCAGCATTGGAGGGCTTTTGAACTTACTGCTGCTTAACTCGATTCCCCTCAACTTTCCTCTTCCATCTGGGGTTGCATCAACCGGGGCGTGTGCTGACGCTGCTAGTGGGGTTCCTGGAATTGAACTGAATGTGGCAATTGATCTCCTAGGCATTTGGATATGGGACAGACGAGATACTGTTCTCTTCTCATGAAGCACAGACAGCTGCTCTCTCGGGGATGGTAGTATCGCCATTGAGGATCGCCTCTTGGGCTGCAGAGGGATTTGTCGCATCACAGGAGTCAGAGACACACGACGTGCCTTCCCAACAGCCTTGCTAAGATGAGCCCCTGAGGATGCTTTGTTCATCACAGGAATGTTCTCTTTGTTTTGAATTGTGGGCCTCTGTCTACATGGAGCCAGAGGTGGGATGTGATTGCTAATTCTTACTAGAGGTGGTCTCTGCCTCATGGAAGCAAGTGGTGGCTTTGTGGATCTACCTGTATCTCTAGATGCCTTCTTCTCATTGGCTAATTCATTTTCGAGCTCTCTAACCTGTACACTCACAGATATTAACATGCAGGATCTAGTATCTGATGAATTAAACAGAAGTGATTATCCTATTTACCTGTTGCTGATAAGTTTTGCACGTTTGTTCAGCCTCCCTTATCTGTTCACAATATTCATTATGCCAGCATTAGTTACATAAAATATGCCAGGACATCCTAGAGAATAGCAATGAGCTTATGAGCCTAGACAAAAATACCTTATCTTGAAGTGTCCGGAAGACATTCTCACGAGAAGCATACTTGAGCTGCATCAATTGCAAGCTTTCATTCAACTTGGCATTTTCCCTCTCCTCATGACGAAGTTTCTCTGTCTAGAGTAAAGTTTTTCGTTAATATCAGTAGGCATATCATATCATAATTCATAACTTTTTAGTGATGGAATAATCAAAACTACCATCTGCTTGAGCTTAAATGTTTCAGCTGGATCCACTTGTTTACGAGCAGGGCCATGATCTATAGCCCTAACTCTACTAGCAAAGTTAAGTGAGCAGAGAGTTTCTCCTGAGTCTGCGGAGCTTGGACTTATCTGCACGAACATAAGAGTCTTGCAATCACCACCTGCAACAATTCAGTCATCATGAATTGTTAATCTGATTGGACATTCCAGTGCAAAAGAGCACACGTCTCCCATAATTAGTACAAAAAATAATCTTACCTAAAGAGCTTTGGAGCAGACGAGTCAACTTGGAATTTCTATTTGACAGAAAAAAGAAAAAAGTGAGGCTGAGATGAAGCTATACTTCATACAGTAGCTTTACAAGATAGATGTTGAATTATATGCATACTAAATATTACTGACCTATATGGAATGTGAGCATTTTTTGAGGCAAGGGCAGAAATAACATCACCCAAAGCAGAGAGCGACTTGTTGATGAACTGTGACTCCTTTAGCCTCTCTCCTTCTACTTCTGTTTTAGCCACACGCTCGCTTCCAGCTAAGTCGACCAGCCAGATGTGACTCCTACACCTTTGCCCAGTCACCAAATGTTCACTCCTAACGGTGACCCTGACCAAGCTGCATATGGAAGAGAAGCCCAAATACCACTATTATTACAATAATGTTCTAGAAGCACACATCTTAACTTGAATTGAGAATGATCTATCATCAATATTGAAAAATAGCAGCATGCTCGAATATATAACTAAATTAGTTAAAAGGAATACCGTACAAATAATGAAATACCAAAGAAAACCTCACCTATGAGAGCGGCTACTTAGTTCATTTGCATTCGTTGCTCCAACTGATCTATTTCTGGCTCCAACTTTTAGTTTCTCCCAAACGCCATCTATAGTATAAATTGGATCTTCAATCAAACCAACCACTTCTTGTGTTCCATCGGCACTTTGCTTTGTGTCCAACCTTTGCATGCAACAAGAGATTAAATTTTAAAATAGAATAAAACTAACGAGTCAGGATTGCATGCATACTATCAAATAAATGGTAGAGGGAAACATACCTTTTTCCTGTTTGCTCAGAGCTTTCATCAAGAAGATCCCTGATTTTTTCATTATAGACTTCCAAAATGCTCACTGCAAACGTGTATGCAACAGACGAGTTCCTTTCATCCGATATCCTAAACAGTTCTTCCAATGCTCTATAGTTAACACCCCTATCCTCAGGAACCCCTTCCATGGTGAAGGTTTTCCCTGTTCCAGTCTGTCCATATGCGAAGATGCATACGTTGAAACCATCCATGACAGACCGCACGACCGACAAGCTCTCAGCAAAGACAGTCTCTGAAGGAAAAAACAATCATGTTTCATTAAATAAATAGAAGATGGCCCATATCCTTCAGGAATCGGCACATAATCATGTCCAGAAATGTACCATCAGAAACAAAGGAAATTTCTTTTGTTCAATCAAATAATCACTGCAGTATACTAATACTAATACTAACACTAAAACTAATAATAATGATGATGACGATGATGATGATGATAATAATAATAATAATAATAATAATAATAATAATAATAATAATAATAATAATTGACACCCTGTTTTAATGGAGTTCACAAAATAGTGATTTTTTATTACCTTGATCATCAGCTGGTCCAAAAACATGATCAAATTTAAAGACCTTCTTATCTTTATCAGAAAGAACATAATGCAGCTCAGTCTCTTGGGATGGATCTATCTCAACTATAGAAGAGCACCCATTGGAGACCTCATGAACACTTAGAGGTCGGCACCGACAAAACACCCTGATGTTACCCCTCAGCTCGATGAGTTCATTGTACAGGCGTCGCCGCTCTGCACACTCATCTGTGTACTTCTTCTTCAAGCCATCATAACTCGGCACACATTCCTCCGCGCACTTAGCCACTTTCTGCTGGTACCTCTCTATCAAACTGTTGTACTTGCTCCCTGCAATAAACAGACAAAACATGACTTCAGAAAACCCCCTTTAGCAAGGTATACCGTATATGTACGTTTTGAAGTATACCAAGGAACCGAAGAGCAACGAAGCGATCAGGGGTGTCTATCTGTTTCATCCGTGGTGAAGGGATAAGGCAATCATCCGTTGTGTGTCCGAATTCCTGTAGGAAATAGAAACCTACAAATCAGAAGAAAAGAACGGAGTACAGAAAAGATATCGGATCTTAGCTTAATGATCCCAAATTCTCTACCTCCAAGAAGCTACGAAGAGCCTCCCCTTCTCCTGCTGCAACTGCCGCCTGCTCCCCCTCACTGCTCACCACTGGCTCCTCACCTGACAATTTGCCACCGTGAGACATACACAAAACAAGGCCTGCCACCGTGACACAGATGCAAACTAGACCCTACTGCCGTGCATTACAGGAACAGGAATCGAACATTCGAACCTGTCGGCGGCGCTTTCGACGCGGGCGGCGGTGCAGGATTCGGGTCGGCTCCCACGCAGCAATTTAGGCTGGGGGGATCCACATGCTCCACTTCGCCTGCCAAAAAAAACACCCTTGCCATGAGAAAACCACCCACAAAACAAACCCCACCCATTTCTCGCCATGGAACCACGAAACGCGCGTACCTAGTGGTTGACAGGGTGGAGAGACCACGGGCCGCGCCGGAGAAGGCGGCGGCGACGAGGATGAGGCCGGATCCGCTTCCATTGCAGCGACCTGAGGCCCTGGAGGAGGAGAGATTTGGTCGCGACGCGCCCTCAGGTGGGGGGATTGGGGATTTGGGAGCGGCGGAGGCGAGGAGCGGATTCGATTTTTGAACTTGCGGAGACGACCGTTTGGAGTTAAGAGCTAGCGAGCGCATTTTGACTTGCCGTTTAGTTCGGCAACGGATGGCCGGATGGGTTGCCACGTCATACAAACCAGCGGCCTGATCAGATCGACGGCCTTGATCTGTTGGTCAATAGACGGTTTAGGTTGCTTTGGGTTCAAAGATTCTGATAGCTTATTTGTTTTAATTTGGGATTATAATAATCTAGTTTATTTGGACATCTATATTTCAATTTGGATATTCATCTAAAAAGATTCTCTCTTCAAATTTTATCTCACTCCAATAAATCATCTATATTACATCCTCCATATCACATTCTTCTATGTTTTAACAATATTTTCAACTACCGTACTCCATAAATAGTTCTAGTAATATCAGATTTTTTACAACATATTAGCAAATGACATCTGAACATCTACAATTTTTTACAATAAATTAGCAAATGTCATTTGAATACTGTGTACAAATGATTTGAATCAAATCAAATCTCTACTATATTAAAGTAGTTGATTCACTCATCCGCCCGCACGGACCGCGCGCAGCGCGCTGACCTCTCCCCGCCTCGGCCCAATAAGCATGCACGCCGCCTCGGCCCATTACGTGCACGCAAAACCCTAGCTAGTCTAGTCCCGCGCTCGGATAGTTTCCGTCCGAATCCAAAAAAAATGATATCGGATTCGGATTTTTTTAATTCGAATACAAATTATTCAGAAACGGATTTGGATACGGATTTTTCTTTTCGGATATGAAAACAAATATGGTATTGATGGTATCCGATGGATACAGATACAAAATCGGATAATCCGAATAAATCCTATCCGGATATCCAAAATCAACATGGTTATCTATAAAAAAAACAACCATAGAATAAATCATTATTTAATATGTGTATCAAACTTCACACATAATCTTTATTTCATAACGTACTACTAATGCATTAGATTTGTGCTGCGAAGCTCAGCCCTCACCTTGGTTTTATAGGCAGCCCACCGCTCGCACAGCTGTAAACCAGCGAGGCGGTACTAAAGAGCGAGCCGTAAGCATGCTTACTTTGACGTAGGCCCAAATATGAAGCCTAAACAAAAAATTTCTGAAGAGTGTTTGTAGCCCAATGGTTTGTTACTACAAAGAATGCCCCTGGTTGCAATGCGGTTGGAAGGTGAAAGATAAAGTTTTTTAAAATATAAATATTTTCTAAGAATATTCATTATTTCAAGCACCTCCAATTCAAATTTCACCTATTTCAATTTAAATCCTAGAAACACGTTTAATAAATTAAAAATAGTTAACTTATCCTGAAAAATACAAAAATTTTACATGAGATAATCTATGTTTCCTTTTGATCATAGAAAAAGTTTCAAGTTGAAAAAACATTTAACCATCAATTTGTTTTCAAAACCAACATATTCATTCTTTCAATCTTAGTTCATTCTTGGATAATCGTCTAATTGGTGGTTTTCTTAACATCAGACATGATTTTATTTAAATCCTAGATTTTTCAAGTTTTTTACATTTAGTGGATAAGAATTAAAAATGGACTCATAATTATGGATATGTTTTTCTACAAATTTTGGTTCATTATTTCATACACTTTTGTATGAACTCTATTTGTAGTGATTTGTGTAATGTGAACTTGTATGCGGTGATTTATGTGATGCCAACTATTACTTGTCACTTGTGTGTTGTGACTATGAATCAAAAATTATATTACTGGTGATATCCGATAAATATTTGTAACCGTATTCGTATTCGTATTCGCTTCGTATCTGCTCCGTATTTGTATTTGATGCTATCCGATTCCATATCCGTATCCGGAGTATCCGAATCCGAATTCGAATTCGAAAAAAATATGAAAAAGGATATGATATCAGTGATATCCGTCCGTATCCGATCCATTTTCATCCCTAGGCGTAGGGCCAGCGCCACCACGCCCGCCACCCTAGCTCCTTCACCGCCGCCGCGTGCCGCCTCTGCGCTCGTCGAGCTAGATCCACGTGCGAAGACTGGGTGCGGGGTGCCTCCAGCCGCCGAGCGAACCCCACGTCCAGTCTTCGCCCACGGCTCGCCTCACACGTGTCCTCGCCTACGATTTGCCCAGTCCTCGCCTAACCGTCGTTTGACTATGCATCTGCAACCGTTCGCCATGAACGCCTTCTTAAGCACCCATCACCCATCACCGAAGCTTAGCCTGCTCATTGAAGAATTGTTTCCCCTCAACTCCCATCCAGAGCCTCGGAAGGCAAGGCCGACAGCGCCGATTGTGATTTTCATTCTGAGGTCAGTGAGATGAAACTCTCCTTCATTTTTCCCTCTAATGGATTCTTCGTAAGCACAGAGCAGCCTTGTTCTAATTTTGTACTAGGGTACAAATGTGTGAATTGATAAAATTGTAAAGAAACCATACTTGTTGTATGGCTTGCTCATTGATTATTGCTTCAGAAAGAGTTGCATGATTTTGTTAGTAATTAGTAAAGATAGATCAACAATCAAGTAAGTAACCAATAAGAAAATGGGGATAAGTTCATTTAACTAGCAAAGATACAGAGATATGTTATATATTTCACCTTCTAAAGCAGAATACCTTCTTACCTTTGAGTTTGCAATATCTTCAGCCCGATTCCGTAGCTCCCTCAGCCCGGCAATCGCTCGCCGTCCATGTACCTAAGTGAATACCGGTGAACAGGCTAGTGGATCCTCTGCTGCTCCAAGCCCATGTACTCGAATTGGGCTAGCCCAACTTCGTGGCCCCTCTGCCCGACAGTCGCTCGCTGCCCGTGTACCTATGTCACATGTGGCCCAGACACAACAAGTCTTCTCTTCTCTTCATGTCCTCTTTGACTTCCGTTGACAATCACTCATCACATCTAGAGCCATGAGGCCCATGCTCTTCAACACGGCTCCTCAATCGGAAGTTTTCATTGGATTGGAAGTTCCGATGTTAGTTATAATTTGATAGAGAACAATTTTTCTATCAGAAGTTTCGATATTAGACAGGAATCTCCAATGTTGTATTGGAAATTCTGATGTCGGTTTTTAATCGATATAGAGAGCAATTTGTTGTCGTATGTTCTGGTAGATCGAAAGTTTCAATACCATATCAGAAGTTCTGATCCACACAAAAGTAGAAATTCTGAGCCTGTTGAGTTGATATTTTCAGATCCAGATATCGGTCACTTGTAGATTCTTCACCTAACTTTGTTTTACAGAGAATGTTGAGACTGGTATGGCCTTGTTGAATGTGATGAATGAGATGCATTGAATGTATATTAAATATGGCATGCATGTCATGATTATTTACAACCCAAGGTTAGTGTACATTCGTATAACATGTGTGTTGATTTGTGATGATTTGGCTCATGTAACTAGTATAGGTGCTATTTTAATAGGCTAGTACATGTTCATGGAGGCCGGAGGCACACACTCAATGACGGTTGCCATGGAGATAGAGATCACCATGAGAAGGGGCCATACTATGTCACAATCAATGTGTTGTATGTGGTGCTTACTTATGTTCCTGTCATACTATTCTTGCATGGTTCATGCGTGCCAGGGAACGTTATCTTTGTAGAATAGCTTTCCCTAAGAAAATTAACTATTTATGCTCTTTTCAATAGTTGCACCTACCAAGGATCTCGATCATCGATAGTGGGTCTGCCAAAGTAGGGTGCTATCTTTTATCTTGACTAGTTAGGGTGGAAGTCGGACTTCCGCACATATAGTATTGGTTTGCTTAAAAAAGCTATCAAAATGGTTTTGAGATTTGGATCATGGAGTTGGACGTCGTGCATTGGATGCTACTCTAACCAACAAGAGTCACATATGATGTGATTAGCAAAGTGTTGCTTACCTATGTCAGTTAGCTTCTAGCAGTGGTGCCAAAGCTCACTAGGAGTTAATTGAATATGGATCTTGTCACACTATTAGTCATTAGAGGGAAAGTGACTGGTTTCAATAGTGATACATCTTTTATTGGATAGAAGATAAACATAGCATAGTGCTGAACCTTACATTTAATTTTGTAGATCATGACACCAACTGTTAAGAACATTTGTCTTCATTTTGTGATCAATTCTTTTTGGAACAATCTTTATAGACTAGTATAGAAACTTGAGAATTGTTCTAAAACAAAAGGAAAAGGAAAATGTTCTAGAGGAGTCCCATCATGATATACTAGTTGATCGGAGGGCTTGTGACAAGCACTCGAATGAGTCACTTAATGTATGTTGTCTCATACCTGCTAGTATGTCCTCTGAGCTTCGTAAGCAAGATGAGAACAAGGATGTCCATAATATGATTATGGGACACCAATTCATTTTTGAGAGCAAGGATCGGGTCGAGAGGTACGATACCTCGAAATCATTGTTTGTGTGAAAAATTGTTCAATGGTTCAAGAACTACAAATAGTTCTTAGAAGAACTCTGAAAGGAGAAGGGAAGTAGGACTTCTGCTTCTACTTCAAGTATTAATGTTATTGAAATTCATCTTACTACTCATCCAAATGATTTATGGGTATTGGATACCAGGTCGATGATTCATACTTGCAAATCATTGCCAGGACTGAGTAGGTTAAGAAAGTGTGCAATAGGCTAACTGGATATCTGCGTCGGCAATAGTGGAAAAGTTGTAGCGTTGGCCATCGACATTTATTATTTGTCGCTACCCTTAGTATTAGTTCTAGAATTGAATAATTGTTATTATGTTCTACTATTGGGCATAAACATTATTTCTTCCTCATGTTTAGAGAAGGAGGTTATGAGTTCGTGATAAAGAACAAGTGTTGTTCGGTATTCTCAAATAGTATGCTCTATGGTATTTGTCCATTGGTGAATAGATTATATATTCTAAATTTTTAAGATGCACACATTTATAATGTTAGTACAAAGAAACGATGACCCAATTATTTGAATCATACCTATGTCTAACATTGTCATTTGGATCATATAAATGAGAAGCGCATGCAGAAGCTCCATAGAGATGGACTTTTGGAGTCATTGATTTTGAATCATACGACACATGTCAGTCTTGTTTACTTTGTAAATGACAAAGACACCTTTCACTGGTCAGAGCAAGAGAGTGAATGAGCTATTGGCCATAATACATACTGATGTATGTGATATGATGAGTCATACCGCTAGAGGTGGTTTTCAATACTTTATCACTTTTACTGATGATTTGAGTAGATATGGTTATGTCTATTTAATGTGGCATAAGTGGGAATCATTGGAAAAGTTCAACGAGTTCCAAAATTAGGTACAAAATTATACAAGCAACACAATTAAATTTTTACGATCTGATCGAGGAGGTGAAATTTTGAGCGATGAGTTTAGTGATCATCTGAAGTAGTGTGGAATTGTGATCAAGAAGGCCAGTGGGAGCTCACTTGTGTTTCTGGTCTTATATGTGGATGACATATTATTGATCGGAAATGACATTCCTTTGTTGAATGTTGTCAAGACAAGACTTCGTTGAAAATAGTTTATCAATGAAAGATCTTGGAGAGGCAGCATATATTTTGGGCATAAATATCTATAGAGATAGATCAAAACGGCTAATTCGATTAAACCAGAGTATGTACATTGACAAAGTTTTGAAGCGGTTCAAAATGGAGAATTCCAAGAAAATTTTTCTATCAATGTCACATGGTATTTCTCTTAGTAAGACTCATTTTACCTCGACACCCAATGAGCTAGAGAAAATGAGTGTGATCTCGTATGCCTCCACGATTGGATCCATCATGTATGTCATGTTGTGTACACACCTAGATGTCTCCTATACTCTAAGTGTTACGAGCAGATACTAGTTAAACCTAGGTGAAAGTCACTGGGCGGTTGTAAAATGTATCTTCAAGTACTTGAGAAGAACAAAGGATATGTTCCTACTTTACGGTGGTGATGAGGATCTCGTTGTAAGAGGTTACACCGATGCTAGCTTTTAGACCGATAAAAATAATTATCATCTGCAATCTGGTTTCGTGTTCTACCTCAATGGAGGCATAGTGAGTTGGAAGAGTTTCAAGAAAGAGATGGTGGTCGATTCTACGATAGAAGCTGAGCACATTGCAGCTCCAGAAGCTACAAAGGAGGTCGTTTGGATCAGTAAGTTTATTTCTAAGTTGAGTGTTGTCCCTAGTGTGTCTAGTCTAGTGTACCTCTATTGTGATAATAGTGGTGTCTTTCCACAAGCCAAGGAGCCTAGATCACACCATAAGTCCAAGCATATACTTCGGCAATATCACTTGATCCGCGAGATCATATAGAGAGGTGATGTGAAGATTTGCAAGGTGCACACATATTTGAACATAGTAGATCCGTTGACAAAATCTTTTCCACAGCCCAAGCATAAGGTGCACCTAAGCACCATGGGTATTAAATAATTGCGTGAGTGAGTCATGTGTGTGTGGAAGATGTTAGTAGTGTCTATGTTTATGTATGAGGATAATTGTTATCTTGTTCCTTGAATAAATGTCGTTTACATTGATTGATGAGTTGATGACTTATTTGTGAGACTCTTTGTTTTATAATGATGTTTTTCAAAAGGTATCCTTGATCTTATCATCATGTAGGACAGTGATGATACATAGATTAGCACATCTGGTTGATTGATGATCATGCTTCACATATCATAAACATGGAGATGTCAAATCAGAGATGTGAACACATGTTGGAGAACATGGTATTGGATAGACCCACTTGAGATACTGTTGGAATTGTTATGTGCCATCAGTTGTCATCTCAAATGGTGTTCCTGCAGAGTCCCCAGACTTGAGATCGTCATTTAATTCTAGGATGTGTAGTGGCACACTTAGATTCTTCCTTACGCTATTTCGTAACTGGGTAGCCAAAAGGGTTGTTTTCAGGTGTGTTGTGAAACATGTCATGAGTTGTTTTCAAGATGGAATTTACCCCTCCTTATAGAGGGAGAGTTGTCTCTGGACCCCTCGAGGTAGTCGGATTGAAAAAGTGCATGATCATGCCACAAGGACTAAAAAGTTAGTCCTGATTTGAATTTGATACTTGTTCGAGTGAAATGTTGAGTTAACCAACAAAGGTGATATGTATCTCGCCTTGAGCTTGACTGATGTCATGTGGTAAAGGGATTGTGCATGCATATATCAAGGTTTAGTGAAAATTTGATTTTGTACGCTTTCGGGGAAGCAGTGATGGTACTAGACTATGAGAAATGGCTCCGAGTTAGAGTCCATGTGAGAAAACCAAGTTTAGAACTTGGTTGATCCACCTAGTGGCGTAAAAACTATTAAGTGTAAATGGATCTTCAAGAAAAAGTGTCGCGCCCCGATTTAATAAATCAGGACTTTATTGAAATTCCATAGAAAATCAATAAAACAAGACGTTCATCATGCGACCTCATACAATACGGGCAATCATTCACGGTTCGTAGACCGCATTAATACAAAAGTGAATAAAGGTGAAGAGAAACTAATAAAATCAAGGGTCCTAGATGAACGCCTCCTTCCAGTCTCGCCTTGACTGGGTCGCTACTCCAGACCTGCATCCTCCTCGTAGTAGACGGGCTCTGATGGTGTAAGTCAATGGGGTGAGTACAGGAGTACTCAGCAAGCCACCGAATGCAAATATAATGCAAGGTAATAACAAGGGAGATAGTGGCTAGTTTTGCGGAAGCGAGAGATTTGTAAAGCAATTTAATGTGGACAATTTATTAGTACTGAAACGTAAACATGTGTATGCATCATCATCTTCTAACTCGAGGGGTACAGTCAGCCCCACCTCGCTCAACAGTCCTTACATGCCATGAATAACTCAACCATTCAAACAATTGTAAACTAACTGCGAGTAGTCACACAACCCGCCCTTGACCGTGGGCTCGGCTTTTCGAAAAGATTGATTTTACTCTGATCAGATATGTACCACTGTACCCACAAGGCACGCACTCATCACCTACACCGAAGTGTAACGAGATGACCCATTACACGGGAACTCGTGCCAAAACCTTCCATATAGTCCTCCCCGACTCAACAGCACCCTCTTATGGGTTTCATATGGTGTCCCGACGCATCGGAGCCCCACCATACCCCCCCTTGAGCCTTGTCGGTACAAGTCACCCGCAGGCTTGCCCCTTGCCCCCTCCTCTATGGTGCATTGAGCCGGAGTATCCCATACTTCCAGTTAGGACTTACCCATTAGACTTGTGGTTGGTACGGAAGTGCTTTGCAACAGATCCCGCAGACCGATCCTTATAGTGCCCCGGGTGTGACAAACCAATGCCCGAGCTTGCACCCGGAACCCACCATACTTATAACCTAGCCAACTCCAACAGAGTCCAGAGACAAGAATAACGGGGTATTTCATATACCAGAATCCATCTATCTACGACTCATTCTTTATATCCTATAGCAGTTGTGCCGGTACATTGGGCACTAGCTAATATTGTTATAGTAGAGTGACAAGGAGTTAAGGCTCAATAAGCATGGCTTGGGTTTGCACACAAGGACGGGGATCTAATAAATATAAGTGTAAGGCTTTGATATTTGACTAATGCAATAACAACCTATGAGTTATAGCGATATTTTATTAAAACATGGCTCAAATATGATCAACTGTTTCCACAGAGGTGGTCGATGACTTGCCTTGATCAGCAAAGGGGGATGGAGGAACCTCGGGGTAGAACTCCTGCTCCTCGATGAACTCGTAGTCTTCTTGATACAGAAAAAATACATAAACAATACATTCAATAAAGCCTCACCAAACAAAAACATACAAATTTTATGATCTAATCATGGGATTTGAGCTTTATTATTCTGGTGTTACTTTTAATAATATTAAAAGTTAAGTTTTAGAGGTTTTTATTAATTCTTTTCCTGATTTATTAATTTATCCCTAAGGGGTTTTTATTTATTTAATCCATAAGTTTATTTTGTGCTAAGATAACATACTGTTTTTATGGCATTAATGTGTAGAGCATATTTTTCTGGTTCTAACAAAATTTGAATGGTGAAATTTGGAGTTAAAATGAGCAAGTTATGAATTTTCAAAGTTTAAACAATTTTCTGAGATTTTATTTAAACAGAAAATGTGCTCTGGTCCACGGTGAGCCAGGCTCACAGTGGACCGCTGCACTGTGCACGTGGACCGACTGATCCAGAGTCGTAGGATCCAGATCTAGCGGCTGAGCGCGAGGCGGAGGGGTTTAATGAAATCGGACGGCTGTGATTAAAACGTAGCGAAGGGGTACGCGTGGACTGCACTAGATTGCTCCAGGGATTTAAGTTACGATCAACGGTCGAGATGGCACCGTACCCCTTCGATCAGATCTAGGGCCCTGATTAAATCCCGAAGGGATTTAATCGTAGCTCTCCGATCGTGATCGGACGACCAGAGTGCGATCCGGCACGGCACGACGTAAGGGGCGCTGTACCCCCCTTCATCTCCGGTGACGGCGGGCTCGGGTGCGGCTGCGACGGCGGCGGCGAGGGCCTAGGTGCCTAGCTAAGGCCAAAAATGGAACACGGGGAGTAAGGCGGTCATGACCGTACCTTTCGGCGGGGAGGATGGGTGAAGGATGGTGTCCGGCGGCTGAGGTAGACGGTGAGGGTTCCTCGGGAGCTCGACAGCGACGAAGATCCGGCGGCGTTCTTGGCCAACGGAGGGGTGGCCGAGGACGGGCGGGCGTCGACGATCACTCTGGTGGCGGTGGCTAGGGCAATGGGGGCCGGGATCGACGACGATGGCTCGCCGGAGCTGGGACAGAGAGGGAGCCCGAAAAATGGGAAATGGCGCTCTGCTCTCGCTCAGCTCGGGCTGCTACGGTGTGGGCAGAGGGCGGCGTCTACAGGGGTATTTATATGGGGTCACCGGCGTCCAGATGGCAGGGAATTCCGGGGAACCCGAAGGTTGGTTTCCATCTCCGGCGAGGGTTTCCAAAAGCTTCGGATAGCTTTCCTTAAGCGCGTAAACGCATCGCCATGGATGGAAGGGAGGCGGTGGCGTGCGGGGAAGGTGATCCGGGGGTGATCAGGGCGATCGCGGGCGGCCGGTGGCGAGAAACAGAAGGTGATCACCAGGAGGAAGGAAGGGGCGATCCCCTTCCATGGAGAAGACGAATCTGACATGTGGGCTCCACCTGTCAGAGGTTGAGGGGGAAAACGAGCGCCGACAGGCGGGCCACGGGTATCAGGGAGCGAGGGCGAGAGAGAGGAGGCTGACACGTGGGCCAGGCGAGGCGCGGTGGAGGACAGAGGAGCGGGGGAGTGCGCCGACAGGTGGACCCCACCTGTCGATGGCACACCGCTGGATTGGGCCTGGCTCAGGGTGGATTGGAGGTTGAGGCCCTTAAGGTTTTAATATCTTTTCTGATTTAAAATAATTCCAGTAATTCATTTATTTGATTAAGGGTTGAATCACTGTTGATAAAAATTTGTAAAAATTCTTAAAATTATATTTTGGCCTCTAGTTTATCTCATAAAATTTTCAGGTCCATATTTTGAATATTTCTCCCTGTTTGGCTTTATTTGGGTTCTTTTATGATTTTCCTTTAATAAATAAATCCAGAAATGATTTAAATAATAATTTTCTTTTCTTTTATTTGTTTTTATTTCTTGGGGTGTTACAAAAAGATAGGCGTTGATGGAAATGTTTACATCTATAAGGCACGATTGGCTGGCGAAAGGTTTTAGACAAATTCAAGGTGTTGATTATGATGAGACGTTTTTTTCCCGTCGCTATGCTTAAGTTTATTCGGATCATCCTAGAAATTGACGCATTTTATGATTATGAGACATAGAAAATAGATGTCAAGACAACTTTCCTGAATGGAAACCTAAGAGAAGATGTGTAGATGACACAGCCTGAAGGCCTTGACGATCTGGAGAATTCTGGGAAAGTTCGTAAGTTGTAGAAGTCTATTTATGGGCTGAAGCAAGCTTCTCGAAGTTGGAATCTTCGTTTTGATGAGGTAGTCAAAGGGTTTGGATTCATCAAGAACGAAAAAGAGCCTTGTGTTTACAAGAAGGCTAGTGGGAGCTCACTTGTATTTCTAGTGTTGTATGTGGATGACAAATTATTGATCGGAAATGACATTCATTTGTTGAATGCTGCCAAGACTTCATTGAAAAATAGTTTTTCGATGAATGATCTTGGAGAGGCAGCACACATTTTGGGCATAAAGATCTATATAGATAGATTAAAACTACTAATTAGACTAAGCCAGAGTATGTACATTGACAAAGTTCGGAAATAGTTCAAAATGGAGAATTCCAAGAAGGGATTTCTGCCAATGTCACATGGTATTTCTCTTAGTAAGACTCAATGTGTTGCGACACCTAATGAGTTAGAGAAGATGAGTACGATCCCGTATGCCTCCACGATTGGGTCCATCATGTATGTCATGTTGTGTACACGCCTAGATGTTTCACATGCTCTAAGTGTTATGAGAAGGTACCAATCAAACCTAGGTGAAAGTCACTGGGCTGTAGTAAAAAGTATCCTCAAGTACTTAAGAAGGACTGAGGACATGTCCCTAGTGTACGGTGGTGATGAGGAGCTTGTTGTAAATGGTTACACTGATGCTAGATTTCAGACCAATAAAGATGATTCTCGATCGCAATCTGGTTTTATGTTCTACCTCAATGGAGGCACGGTGAGTTGGAAGAGTTCTAAGCAAGAGACGTTGGTCGATTCTACAATAGAAGCTAAGTATATCGCCGCTTCAGAAGCTGCAAAGGAGGTTGTTTGGATCAAAAAGTCTATTTCTGATCTGGTTGTTGTTTCTAGTGCGTCCAGTCCAATGGACCTCTATTGTGATAATAGTGGTGTCATTGCGCAAGTCAAGGAGCCTAGATCATAGAGAGAGGTGATGTGAAGATTTTCAAGGTATACATGGATTTGAATATAGCAGATCCGTTGATAAAATCTCTTCCACAACCCAAGCATGAGGTGCACCTGAGCTCCATGGGTATTAGATACTTGCGTGAGTGAGTCATGTGTATTTGGAAGATGTTAGTACTGTCTATACTATTGTAAGAGGCATAAGTATTATCTTGTTCCTTAAATAAATGTCATTTACATTTAATTAATGAGTTGATGACTTGTTATGTGAAACTATTTGTTTTATAATGATATTGTTCAAAATGGATCCCTAATCTTGTCATCATGTGAGACAGTGATGATATATAGATTAGCACATCTGACTAATTGGTGATCATGTTTCACATATCATAGACATAGAGATGTCAAATCAGTGATGTGGACACATGTTTGTGAACATGGTGTTGGGTAGACCCACTTGAGATACTGCTGGGATTGTTATTGTAATGTGCCATCAGTTGTCATATCAAATAGTGTACCTGCAAAGTCCTCAGACCTAAGATCGTCATTTGATTCTAGAATGCGTAGTAACACACTTAGATGCTTCCTAACACTATTCTGTAATAGGGTAGTAATAAGAGGTTGTTTTCAGGTGTGTTGGGAAACATGTCTTGGAACGTGAGCAGGTCAAGATGGAATTTACCCCTCCTAATAATGGGAGAGACATCTCTTAGCCCCTAGAGGTAGTTGGATTGGAAATGTGCATGGCCATGACACTATGACTAAAGAGTTAGTCATGATTTAAATCCACTACTTGTTCGAGTGAAATGTCGAGCTATCCAAAAAGGGTGGCACAAATTTTTCCTTGAGCTTGACTGATGTCGTGTGGTAAAGGGACTGGTCCGTGTGTATATGAAGGTTCAGTGACAATTTATTTTGTATGCTTTCAGAGGTCAATATGTGCTGCTAGGTACTACTATTGATCAGTGAGTCAAAAAAGGTTTCCGGTAAAAAACTGTTAGTGTATGAACCTATCAGGTCACACACTTAACGAGATGAATTAAGAAAATTGAAAAAATTGGTTCTTGTCAAAGTGGGAGATTGAAGGAATAGTGCCCAAGAAAATTCCAGTTGGATCGGAAGTTCTCATTTGGAATAGGAAGTTCTGATTATTTTCCGAATTGAAAATAGAGAGGTCAAATCGGAAGTTTCAATATGGTATCGAAAGTTCCGATAATTTATTGTTTGTGAAACAAATAGCTCAAATCGAAAGTTCCGATATGGTATCGAAAGTTCCGATAATTTATAATTTAGAGACAGATAATTGAAACCGGAAGTTCCAATGCATATCGGGAAAAATTGCACTGATCGAAAGTTCCTATAGGAGGTATCGAAAGTTCCGATGATACTTCGAATTGTAGTCCGAGAGCCCTGGTTGGAAGTTCTGAAGTGGGCGTAATAGATTGGATCTGTTAGGTCTCGAATTGTTTGAGGCCAATATATTGGGTCTCAAATTGTTGGAGACAAGGGTTCTCTACTCTATATAAAGAGAGGAGGAGGAGGTCTTAGATATCAAGTTATTCATAGTTTAGATGAGATCTAAACCCGAGCCACCAAGAACTCATCTCCTCCATTTCTTGATCTCAAGAGTTGAGATTGAGGATTATCCCGTTTCTCACGAGCGGTGATAGCATGCCAGCGTAGGAAGGATCACATCCATGTACGCGTGGATGTCTTGGAGGCGCTGCTCTAATAGCGGTGCTCGTAGACTTCTTCAAGTGAACACCTTCATCGTCTTCATCGATTGGATCACCGAGGAATGGCCGGAGCAAGACGAGGATAAGAGAGGACACTCTTCCCCGACATCTTCTTCCGCTGCACCTACCGCGTCTCGTGCTAGAAGGTACCGATTTATGATCCCTCACGCTCATGGTTCTTAGGCTTGAGGCAAAATTTTTGAAATTGCCGGTTAGCGTAGCTTCTCCATTACCCAACATATACATCCATCAAATATGTAAAATATCATTAGTGAAGGTACTTGTAGGATCAATAGAAGTAGCTTCTACAATAGATTCCTCATAGTACGACATAAATTTATTCCAACTGGTTTCTCCTCTAGAGAAAACAAAGGATACGCCAATGGGTCGTAACACCCATAATATGCTTTAATATAGAGCGGGCGATCAACTTTAGCATATACAATCACACTTCAATCAAAACTTCTTTGTGGATCATTACCTTCTAACCAAATAGCAACAACTTGTGAGGCCGTAGGCGCATTATACCTTGTTTAGACAAAACTAAACTAATTTAGAACATAATACTCAAAGAAAATCACAAACAATATATATCATATTAATTTGGAAATATGTAAGCAGCAAAAAATACTCTATACCTTCGTGGTCAGGTATTACATTAGTATTCAGTTCAATCACATAGTCATCTAGGTTTGTCATAGCCCTAACTCTTTTAAAGGTTTGTACGTATGGATTATCTTGTAATACTCTTAATATATTTCTGATAATATTGATATATGTGGGATCAGAATGGCGACTAGAGCGGGGTGAATAGGTGCCTCGACAAATTCTTGTGAATCAGATGGCCTATTCAAATCACCCAACTCTCCTCCAAAATTTCAGATTCAAATTTAAACCAATCAGTACAAATCAGAGCAACAAAGTCTTTTCAAATTCAGAATTCAATCTTGTTCGGAGTTTGATGTGTCAAAGCACTCTGTCGACAATTGGTATTCCGAACTACAATGAGTAGATCGACAAGCTGGATGATCGACAGAAGTAAATCGGTGTTTGAAACTCCGAAATAGACCAAAAATTCAGAACACTCTCTTAACTCATTCACTTGTCATTTTGAACCAAAACTTTACACAATTGGTTGATCAATTCAGCACTAGTTTTTCAAGATTATGCACTGTTTGAGTTACTAGCTCTTTTAAATGTAATTCAGATCAAGGGTTGAAAAGTGAGGAAATTCAACCACCAAAACAGAATTCAGTAAACTTGAAACTGAGTATAGAGGTCTGAAAATAAACAGCGATTTCAGAGAGACTATGTATTGAGGTCAGTCTACCTCATTCAGAAATTTACTACTTCTAAATCTCAAGTTCAACACAATATATATCTGATTTGAATGGCACTAACTAGATGTTGCACAGAACCGAAAACAGAAGATTGTTGGTACTTCACTCAATCAGACAAACCACAGGAAATTCAGAACAACATAATCTAGAACTGAATTTGCTGTATTAGTTCATCCAGCCACACAGATCAGATCACTTCAAATGGAATTCAGTTGAGAACACACTGAATCAAGCAATATCAGGATGTTGAACACAATACTGAATACTGTAGCTGGTCTGAGAATTTGTGCACAGCTAATTATCGATCATGAGAGTTCTGAAAACTGACCCTAAGATTTCATAGGACTAAAATTAATCAAACTCTACTCAAACTGAAAAACCAGAACAGATCTGAGCAAAAACTAGACTCTAGAAGTACACAAATAATGATCAAAGCATTTTTCAAACAAACCAAGAACAGTACTTATTAATTACTATGAAAGCAATGGATGTGCTGCTTGTGATTAGTTCTGAACTACAAAAACTGATACAACAGCAGCACTGTAGTACTTATGGCAAAAACCAATAGGAGACAATATTGCATTGATTTGTCATGCACTGATTTCTTGTGAAAAATTATACAGTAAATACTCACCTGATGCTGAATCTTTTAGGTAATGTTGACACAGTGTAGAACCTACAGCAGTGCTTGACAGTGATGTTGCAGCAAGTTTGATCATATTTCTGTGGAAAGAACCTAAAGAAAACTCTTCAAAATGTTCAGCCTAGATTCTTCTCAAGGAATCATCAACACAATTCCTAAGATCAACTCAGTTCAGATCAATACCAGAGCAAATGACTCAGCACAGTGATTATTGAAAACACTGTACACCTGAAAGATAAATGTTTGTCTAAAATATTTAGATAAAAACCAGAAGAGAGAATTACAGAATGTTTACTTTCCAAGGAAATCAGAGGAAAAATAACTGAATGAATTGTTGCTTCTCAGAAAATTCAGTACACAATGCAGATCATAAACATGTGTTATCTGTTTCTGCAAATTAGATCAAGAACTCCAAATGATCATGAGAATCCCTGAACTTTACAAATTGTTGATAATGAACAAAGATTACCAAAACCAGCAGTGCTACAAAGAAGAAATCAACAGGGATTCAAAACAAAAAAATGATCAGAACAATGAAATATCTCTTGACAATACTGTATCTAATCAGATAAACCATTTGACTGAAACTTTGCAGTAACAAAAACTGAACAGATGAAGCATTTTACTTTGTTTATCAAAACAATTTGAACACATTCAAATTAGCTCAAACTAGAGACAAAAACACCAAGCTAATTTCAAGATGACAAACAATATAAGCCTGGCAATATTTGCTCTGATCAGAGGAAGAACTCTAGCTGAAAAACAATTGAAGCAATTCAATTCTGTAGTAAAGTTTTCTTGATATGAACCAATCAACAAATAACAGAAAATGTATTCAAAATCAAAAACATCAGCAGAAGAGCTTCTTGGCAAAGTAATGAACCAGAATCATCTAGAGAAGAAACAAATAAACAACAGAACAAGAGAGGAACCTGGAATAAAATCTCTCAACAGAATACTCTAGGCATTGTTTGCCATCCGAAAAGACTACAGTTCCAATTAAGAATCACTCAATCCTTGGTGATCTTCAAGAGGGTTGATCATCACGTCCAACAGCAGCAAGCAGGAGGAAAATCAAAGGGGAACTCAGGTGTCTTGGATCACAAGTAAGAAGAAACAAACACCAGCCATAAGATTTTTTGTATAGCAAAAAGTGGACAGCCACCTTGGGTGAGGATGCCCCCTTTTTATAGGCCCACCCAAGGATGGCAGCATTACATGAAGACCCTTAACATGTTCAGAATTACACATAAGGACATGACACAATTTCAGAATTAGAAATCCTGAAAATTACTCTCCTAGACCTATATTACTCTTTATTCCAAATTGACTCAACTTTTTAATATATTTTCAGAATTGTGAAATCCTGAAAAATACTAAAAGTTTACACTTACTCTAAAAAACTAAACACAAATAGACTCCTAATTCTTGGAATTAAAACACATTTAAAGATGATACTGTTTTCAGCAAAAACCGACAAAGCCTCCTCGATCGCCGACATGTGACGCCAATCCGCGAACTTGAATGCTAGTAAGTCTCTCCCGCTCTCTATCCCCTCGAGCCGCCTGATCACCTGCACTAGCCTCCCTTTCACTAACTTTACCGTCATGCCGTCTCGACCATCTGTCCGTCCATGTCTTGCTCTATCTCCTCATGCACTCTTGAGATTATCTCCAACTTCACTCGGCATCCTTGATCCTCTGGCATTGAGCTCCCTGCTCAACCCTTGATCACCCGCCGCTGACAGTTGGTTAGCATCTCCACCTTGCACACATGAGATAAGCCAAAACACGAAACACGATGCACACCGATCCCCTCAGCACAGACCATTCATAACCACACATCGAACCCTTCGATGCAATAAAACCATCACTCATTCACTCGATCGCTCATCCTCATCAATCACTCATCATAACGACTGAAACCACAGTGCGAACACACTTGGTTTCACAATATCAAGGTCTAGAGACCTTCGTACCCTGTGATTTAATGTATCATCTTTTGTATCATAGAAGTAGAGTTGCAAATGATGTGGGCCTTTAGAACCTAGCATTAGATGGTCTAGACGATGGTACAAGGCACCTTGCACATGAAACATATATACTAGTTCCATCTGATGTGTAACTCGTCAGTCCAAAGTAACTCCTAGACTTGTGAAAGAGAAATGAGAGTTAAAGTACCTTATGTGTTTTCTAAAATATTTTGCATCATCATGTGCTTGACTTGTAAACAACCTTTTTAACTCAGCAGGCACCTCAAGAATATGAACCATTATCCTTCCTTTTCTACAATAGAATCTTGGTGCCTCAAACTGAAACCTCATTGCACCACAATATTGGCAATTACACATTTTTTCGAAAGATTGTGTTATGTCTGGTAAGTTTTGGTACACATAGTCATATAGATATTTGTTGGCATTGTCATCAACACGATTAATAGATACACTGTATGACTCGTATGGATCAGCTATTAATGAATCATGTACAAGTCGTAAGTTCTTATAATATGATCTAGAAAAGAGTTGAAAAAAGAAGATATATGCATGTATTTCTATTACCTCCACCACGAAATTGTATGCTTTCACCATCATCTACATTGTCAAACTCATGTGCATCCTCCAAACGATCTATTACATTATAGGAGATTGTATGTGAGTTTTACCTATATAAAGACGATGTTTACGTATTAAATAAAAAAGAATATTGCTACAAACTAGGTTCTGTTGTAGGCTCGAATAAGGCACTGTCATATAATGTATCATCAGGTTCTACACTTTTATGTTCTAGAGGCATTTGGCACATAGATTGATGTAGAGTAGACACCAAAGTTTGACCCATCTCATTGCCACTTGCTCTAATCTTCTTGCAGTTCATTTCCTCATTGTTGTTTTTCATATCGGCATACCTCTCTCATTTATGTTGGACCGTTCACTTAGTTGTATTACCTTCTGGTCAAAAACAAACAAAAGAATAATAAGTTCATCATCTCATGCTATATATGTTCCCAAGATATATAAAGAATAATAAGGCACAATCTTCATTTTCCCCTAACCTCTAGTAACTGATAATATGAAAAAGACAAGATGGCACCTTGATGTGTTGTATCTATAGGACAGATGCTACCATGTGTTCTCTAGTTTTTATCATTTTTGTGTAGCCAGTCACTCGGTTCATCTTGCTCATTATTTTCCTTGTCTTCTATACTAGATGCTGGCAATACTCCTAAAAAATCCATCTCATATAGTGATAGAATACATGTTGCAGAGAAAATTCCTACAAGATAGTATTTACACCATTTTATCTTTCGTTCATTGTAATTGCAATGAAACATAAAAGTATTGTATTGTTTGTAATAAATTACCTATAGGGGACAACACATTGTTATCTTGATTTTTTTGTTGATGCTTGTAAAATTGTTGAATTACATGTCCCATAATGTGATTGTTTGTGATTTGCGAACTTAGTTCCCGCAATATGTGAACTTTGAATAATGGTATCCATTTCATATAGTTTTCTTTGTTTTTATTATTCTATGTAGTTAGGTAGCTATGGGTTGACATACACACCTAAAATTGTTGGTGATGTGATGATTTAGAATTATACTGTGTCTTGTATTCACTCTTCTTATTTCTCTCATTCTTTGCTCGTTGGTTTCTTTAGCTTTTTTTCTTGCACAGTATTCTTCTTGTTTCCTATTTTCTCTTCCCTCTTATGCACCTCATCATCTATTCATGTAGTTTGCAGCAAAAATCAAAAAGTTAGAGGTACAATATATACATAGGCTAGTACTATCTCCATGCATAAGAGTTGTAGCGGATAAATGTTCTCGCAGTAATAGTTTTATTTTATTATAGTTGATATTTACCTTCACAAAGAGATTAAATTTTTTTCTCCCATGATGTTGTAGCAATTGCTTTAGCTACAAACAGGTTTCTATAATATGGATAGTGTATGGAAGAGTGTGAACCTCTAGAGGGGTTCATGAGGAGAGAGGGTTTTTATATTGGTTCAAACCTCCTTGGAGGATAATAGCCATACATCCATTTCATAGTTATTTTGGGGGTTGTGACCCTCTCTTACAAGGGTAGAGCTCTGCCTTTATAGGCAAATATAAAAAGAAAAGTCCAAATTACCCTCTACTTACAGGGCTCTAGCTACAGAGCTTCATAGGGGTAAAAAGGGATAAATTCTATGCTAGTACATGTGCCAATACTAGGGACAGGGCCCCTGGTTTTGGTCTTTATAGTGTAGTGGTATTGGGATATTTTTACATTCTTGTACCAGAGTACTGGCCGGAGGCTCTTCATGGAGGGGTCCTCCAACGTAGATGATCGAAGGGGGCTTCGTAACCGCACCGGGTGGTGCCCAAGCGTAGCTTGGAGGGGGCTTCGAAGAGCTCATGGAGGGGACTCGAAGGAGGCCTTGGAGGGGACCTTGGTGCTTTGGCTTCTGTCTAGAGGCTTCTAGGAGTAACCTTTGCAGTGGCCTTTTGGAGCGGGATTCGCCCGAGACAACAGGGATGGGGCCTTCTATAGGCCTCGCTAGCCCAGTGGGCTTCGGCATTGTAAAGGCCTCAAAACTTGCTTGTCATTTGGCCCCTGTTAGGGTAAACTATTTCTCCCACCAGTAACCCCTTGAACGTAGCCCTTCTTTAGCGAAGGGGTGCGCACGCCTTGGGAAAATGACGGTTGTAGAATGGTACATTCGAATGATAGGCCTTCGGAGCTTGCTTCGGAGGGTAGCCTCGAATTGCATGTACATTTAATGCCCGACTAGAGTGGATGGAGCATCCTCGGAAGCCCAACCGACGCTGGGAGCCAATGGTTCGAAATCGAACCATTGCCACACAGGGTGCGATGCTTCGGCTTTTTTACCTTGGCCCTATCGATCACAGACTGCGGGCGGTGGTTTCTGGGTAACAAAAGACTGTGGTTGAGGAGAGCGTTGTGGCTTTTTTACCGCCTATAAAAGCCCACTGGCACCCTGGGGCTCATTACGTGCTCATGCCTTGCCTTCTTTCTTCAAATCCTCTAGTCACCTTCGAAGCTCATAGCCTTCTCACCTTTAGAGCCCCTAGCCTTCGTGACCGGAGCCCTGGCGATATGCCGAAGAAGTGCTCGTCAAAGAAGTCCCTCGTTCTCAGTGGAGGGTCGAGCTCCGTTCAAGCCCAGGCTACGGTGGCAGCAACAGCGACTGCAACGAAGACTCCGACGAAGCTCCTCAAGGTGTTCGACCTTCGTCCATCGTCAGACAAATTTGAGCAAACTTTGGAGCCACAGGCGACGATGTCTATGGAGGATTCCATCAACTGGGTATGCGCCGAAAGGGTTTCCAATAATGTATCCATCCGCGTACCTGGATTTTGAAGTCATTCCCGAGCCTCAAGACGACGAGGCGGTGGTCTTCGAGGCCTTCTTCGAAGCTAGTCTCGAGGTCCCACCCGAAGGCATGATGGGCAAAGTGTTGAAGATGTACAACTTTGAGCTTCCCCATCTATCTCCGAACTGCCGTGGTGCGCCTCGCAATCTTCGAGTGGGCCATGTGGGCTGAGGAGTGCGAAGGGTGTGTGGACGTCTTCACATATCTTCACGATGCCAGCTGTCCAGCCGAATAAGAGGACGGAGAGGGATGGCGTGGATAGGGCTTTGGCCTTCAGGAGTTCTAACTTCTAGCTTTGCAAGGAGTTCGTAGACGTCTTTCTGGTGAGGGAGGAAAACGACTGTTGGTACTCGGGATGGGATCAACATTGGTTCTACGTCAGTGTTGGCGCGGACTCCCCCCTTTGGAGCACTAACGTGCTCATCTCTTACCGCTACCAAGCCCGAGTGACGCTGGACTCCGCCACCGCTAAATCTTGAATTGGGTTGCTGCGGAGGGTGGCCTGGAGGATGAGCATGAGGGACTTTGCCGAAGAGTTTATCACCCTTCGGATTCATCTGGTAGGTGCAGGAGGAGCAGGAGGATAATACTCGATGGCAGGCATCAGCTGCTTCCTCGA
>JAAALK010000284.1:20000896-20050457 GCA_019279435.1 Zizania palustris
TGGGTTGTGGAAGAGATTTTATCAACGGATCTGCTATATTCAAATCCATGTATACCTTGAAAATCTTCACATCACCTCTCTCTATGATCTAGGCTCCTTGACTTGCGCAATGACACCACTATTATCACAATAGAGGTCCATTGGACTGGACGCACTAGAAACAACAACCAGATCAGAAATAGACTTTTTGATCCAAACAACCTCCTTTGCAGATTCTGAAGCGGCGATATACTTAGCTTCTATTGTAGAATCGACCAATGCTCTTGCTTAGAACTCTTCCAACTCACCGTGCCTCCATTGAGGTAGAACATAAAACCAGATTGCGATCGAGAATCATCTTTATTGGTCTGAAATCTAGCATCAGTGTAACCATTTACAACAAGCTCCTCATCACCACCGTACACTAGGGACATGTCCTCAGTCCTTCTTAAGTACTTGAGGATACTTTTTACTACAGCCCAGTGACTTTCACCTAGGTTTGATTGGTACCTTCTCATAACACTTAGAGCATGTGAAACATCTAGGCGTGTACACAACATGACATACATGATGGACCCAATCGTGGAGGCATACGGGATCGTACTCATCTTCTCTAACTCATTAGGTGTCGCAACACATTGAGTCTTACTAAGAGAAATACCATGTGACATTGGCAGAAATCCCTTCTTGGAATTCTCCATTTTGAACTATTTCCGAACTTTGTCAATGTACATACTCTGGCTTAGTCTAATTAGTAGTTTTAATCTATCTATATAGATCTTTATGCCCAAAATGTGTGCTGCCTCTCCAAGATCATTCATCGAAAAACTATTTTTCAATGAAGTCTTGGCAGCATTCAACAAATGAATGTCATTTCCGATCAATAATTTGTCATCCACATACAACACTAGAAATACAAGTGAGCTCCCACTAGCCTTCTTGTAAACACAAGGCTCTTTTTCGTTCTTGATGAATCCAAACCCTTTGACTACCTCATCAAAACGAAGATTCCAACTTCGAGAAGCTTGCTTCAGCCCATAAATAGACTTCTACAACTTACGAACTTTCCCAGAATTCTCCAGATCGTCAAGGCCTTCAGGCTGTGTCATCTACACATCTTCTCTTAGGTTTCCATTCAGGAAAGTTGTCTTGACATCTATTTTCTATGTCTCATAATCATAAAATGCGGCAATTTCTAGGATGATCCGAATAAACTTAAGCATAGCGACGGGAAAAAACGTCTCATCATAATCAACACCTTGAATTGTCTAAAACCTTTCGCCACCAATCGTGCCTTATAGATGTAAACATTTCCATCAACGCTATCTTTTTGTAACACCCCAAGAAATAAAACACAAATAAAATAAAAGAAAATTATTTAAATCATTTCTGGATTTATTTATTAAAGGAAAATCATAAAAGACCCAAATAAAGCCAAACAGGGAGAAAATTCAAAATGGACCTGAAAATTTTATGAGATAAACTAGAGGCCAAAATATAATTTTAAGAATTTTACAAATTTTTATCAACAGTGATTCAACCCTTAATCAAATAAATGAATTACTGGAATTATTTTAAATCAGAAAAGATATTAAAACCTTAACGGGCCTCAACCTCCAATCCACCCTGAGCCCGCCCAATCCAGCGGTGTGCCATCGACAGGTGGGGTCCACCTGTCGGCGCACTCCCCCGCTCCTCTGTCCTCCACCGCGCCTCGCCTGGCCCACGTGTCAGCCTCCTCTCTCTCGCCCTCGCTCCCTGACCCGTGGCCCGCCTGTCGGCGCTCGTTTTCCCCCTCAACCTCTGACAGGTGGAGCCCACATGTCAGATTCGTCTTCTCCATGGAAGGGGATCGCCCCTTCCTTCCTCCTGGTGATCACCTTCTGTTTCTCGCCACCGGCCGCCCGCGATCGCCCTGATCACCCCCGGATCACCTTCCCCGCACGCCACCGCCTCCCTTCCATCCATGGCGATGCGTTTACGCGCTTAAGGAAAGCTATCCGAAGCTTTTGGAAACCTTCGCCGGAGATGGAAACCAACCTTCGGGTTCCCCGGAATTCCCTGCCATCTGGACGCCGGTGACCCCATATAATACCCCTGTAGACGCCGCCCTCTGCCCACACCGTAGCAGCCCGAGCCGAGCGAGAGCAGAGCGCCATTTCCCATTTTTCGGGCTCCCTCTCTGTCCCAGCTCCGGCGAGCCATCGTCGTCGATCCCGGCCCCCATTGCCCTAGCCACCGCCACCAGAGTGATCGTCGACGCCCGCCCGTCCTCGGCCACCCCTCCGTTGGCCAAGAACGCCGCCGGATCTTCGTCGCTGTCGAGCTCCCGAGGAACCCTCACCGTCTACCTCACCGCCGGCCACCATCCTTCACCCATCCTCCCCGCCGAAGGTACGTCATGACCCTCTTACTCCCCGCGTTTCCATTTTTGGCCTTAGCTAGGCACCTAGGCCCTCGCCGCCGCCGTCGCAGCTCGCACCCGAGCCCGCTGTCACCGGAGACGAAGGGGGGTACACGCCCTTACGTCGTGCCGTGCCGGATCGCACTCTGGTCGTCCGATCACGATCGGAGGGCTACGATTAAATCCCTTCGGGATTTAATCAGGGCCCTTAGATCTGATCGAAGGGGTACGGTGCCATCGTCGACCATTGATCGTAAACTTCAAATCCCTGGAGCAATCTAGTGCATCCACGCGTACCCCTTCGCTACGTTTTAATCACAGCCGTCCGATTTCATTAAACCCCTCCCGCCTCCGCTCAGCCGCTAGATCTGGATCCTACGACTCTGGATCAATCGTCCACGTTTCACAGTGCAGCGGTCCACTGTGAGCCTGGCTCACCGTGGACCAGAGCACATTTTCTGTTTAAATAAAATCCCAGAAAATTGTTAAACTTTGAAAATTCATAACTTGCTCATTTTAACTCCAATTTCACCATTCAAATTTTGTTTAGAACCAGAAAAAATATGCTCTACACATTAATGCCATAAAACAGTATGTTATCTTAGCACAAAATAAACTTATGGATTAAATAATAAAACCCCTTAGGGATAAATTAATAAATCAGGAAAAGAATTAATAAAAACCTCTAAAACTTAACTTTTAATATTATTAAAAGTAAACACCAGAATAATAAAGCTCAAATCCCATGATTAGATCATAAATTTGTATGTTTTTGTTTGGTGAGCTTTATTGAATGTATTGTTTATGTATTTTTTCCGTATCAAGAAGACTACGAGTTCATCGAGGAGCAGGAGTCTACCCCGAGGTTCCTCCATCCCCCTTTGCTGATCAAGGCAAGTCATCGACCACCTCTGTGGAGACAACAGTTGATCTATTTGAGCCCATGTTTTAATAAAATATCGCTATAACTCATAGGTTGTTATTGCATTAGTCAAATATCAAAGCCTTACACTTATATTTATTAGATCCCCGTCCTTGTGTGCAAACCCAAGCCATGCTTATTGAGCCTTAACTCCTTGTCACTCTACTATAACAATATTAGCTAGTGCCCAATGTACCGGCACAACTGCTATAGGATATAAAGAATGAGTCGTAGATAGATGGATTCTGGTATATGAAAATACCCGTTATTCTTGTCTCTGGACTCTGTTGGAGTTGGCTAGGTTATAAGTATGGTGGGTTCCGGGTGCAAGCTCGGGCATTGGATCTGTTGCAAAGCACTTCCGTACCAACCACAAGTCCTAATGGGTAAGTCCTAACTGGAAGTATGGGATACTCCGGCTCAATGCACCATACAGGAGGGGGCAAGTGGCAAGCCTGCGGGCGACTTGTACCGACGAGGCTCAAGGGGGGTATGGTGGGGCTCCGATGCGTCGGGACACCATATGAAACCCATAAGAGGGTGCTGTTGAGTCGGGGAGGACTATATGGAAAGGTTTGGCACAAGTTCCCGTGTAATGGGTCATCTCGTTACACTTCGGTGTAGGTGACGAGTGCGTGCCTTGTGGGTACAGTGGTACATCTCTGATCAGAGTAAAATCAATCTTTTCGAAAGCCGAGCCCACGGTCAAGGGCGGGTTGTGTGACTACTCGCAGTTAGTTTACAATTGTTTGAATGGTTGAGTTATTCATGGCATGTAAGGACTGTTGAGCGAGGTGGGGCTGACTGTACCCCTCGAGTTAGAAGATGATGATGCATACACATGTTTACGTTTCAGTACTAATAAATTGTCCACATTAAATTGCTTTACAAATCTCTCGCTTCCGCAAAACTAGCCACTATCTCCCTGTTATTACCTTGCATTATATTTGCATTCGGTGGCTTGCTGAGTACTCCTGTACTCACCCCGTTGACTTACACCATCAGAGCCCGTCTACTACGAGGAGGATGCAGGTCTGGAGTAGCGACCCAGTCAAGGCGAGACTGGAAGGAGGTGTTCATCTAGGACCCTTGATTTATTAGTTTCTCTTCACCTTTATTCAGGTCTACGAACCGTGAATGATTGCCCGTATTGTACGAGGTCGCATGATGAACGTCTTGTTTTATTGATTTTCTATGGAATTTCAATAAAGTCCTGATTTATTAAATCGGGCGCGGACACTTTTTCTTGAAGATCCATTTACACTTAATAGTTTTTACGCCATTGGGTGGATCAACCAGTTCTAAACTTGGTTTCTCACATGGACTCTAACTCGGATCCAATGGCTCGGAGCCATTTCTCAGAGTCTAGTACCATCACTGCTTCCCCGAAAGCGTACAAAATCAAATTTTCACTAAAACCTTGATATATGCATGCACAATCCCTTTACCACATGACATCAGTCAAGCTCAAGGCGAGATACATATCACCTTTGTTGGTTAACTCAACATTTCACTCGAACAAGTATCAAATTCAAATCAGGACTAACTTTTTAGTCCTTGTGGCATGATCATGCACTTTTTCAATCCGACTACCTCGAGGGTCCAGAGACAACTCTCCCTCTATAAGGAGGGGTAAATTCCATCTTGAAAACAACCCATGACATGTTTCACAACACACCTGAAAACAACCCTTTTGGCTACCCAGTTACGGAATAGCGTAAGGAAGAATCTAAGTGTGCCACTACACATCCTAGAATTAAATGACGATCTCAAGTCTGGGGACTCTGCAGGAACACCATTTGAGATGACAACTGATGGCACATAACAATTCCAACAGTATCTCAAGTGGGTCTATCCAATACCATGTTCTCCAACATGTGTTCACATCTCTGATTTGACATCTCCATGTTTATGATATGTGAAGCATGATCATCAATCAACCAGATGTGCTAATCTATGTATCATCACTGTCCTACATGATGATAAGATCAAGGATACCTTTTGAAAAACATCATTATAAAACAAAGAGTCTCACAAATAAGTCATCAACTCATCAATCAATGTAAACGACATTTATTCAAGGAACAAGATAACAATTATCCTCATACATAAACATAGACACTACTAACATCTTCCACACACACATGACTCACTCACGCAATTATTAATACCCATGGTGCTTAGGTGCACCTTATGCTTGGGCTGTGGAAAAGATTTTGTCAACGGATCTACTATGTTCAAATATGTGTGCACCTTGCAAATCTTCACATCACCTCTCTATTGATCTCGCGGATCAAGTGATATCGCCGAAGTATATGCTTGGACTTATGGTGTGATCTAGGCTCCTTGGCTTGTGGAAAGACACCACTATTATCACAATAGAGGTACACTAGACTAGACACACTAGGGACAACACTCAACTTAGAAATAAACTTACTGATCCAAACGACCTCCTTTGTAGCTTCTGGAGCTGCAATGTGCTCATCTTCTATCGTAGAATCGACCACCATCTCTTTCTTGAAACTCTTCCAACTCACTATGCCTCCATTGAGGTAGAACACGAAACCAGATTGCAGATGATAATTATTTTTATCGGTCTAAAAGCTAGCATCGGTGTAACCTCTTACAACGAGATCCTCATCACCACCGTAAAGTAGGAACATATCCTTTGTTCTTCTCAAGTACTTGAAGATACATTTTACAACCGCCCAGTGACTTTCACCTAGGTTTAACTAGTATCTGCTCGTAACACTTAGAGTATAGGAGACATCTAGGCGTGTACACAACATGACATACATGATGGATCCAATCGTGGAGGCATACGAGATCACACTCATTTTCTCTAGCTCATTGGGTGTCGAGGTAAAATGATCTTACTAAGAGAAATACCATGTGACATTGATAGAAAAATTTTCTTGGAATTCTCCATTTTGAACCGCTTCAAAACTTTGTCAATGTACATACTCTGGTTTAATCGAATTAGCCGTTTGATCTATCTCTATAGATATTTATGCCCAAGATATATGCTGCCTCTCCAAGATCTTTCATTGATAACTATTTTCAACGAAGTCTTGTCTTGACAACATTCAACAAAGGAATGTCATTTCCGATCAATAATATGTCATCCACATATAAGACCAGAAACACAAGTGAGCTCCCACTGGCCCTTCTTGATCACAATTCCACACTACTTCAGATGATCACTAAACTCATCGCTCAAAATTTCACCTCCTCGATCAGATCGTAAAAATTTAATTGTGTTGCTTGTATAATTTGTACCTAATTTTGGAACTCGTTGAACTTTTCCAATGATTCCCACTTATGCCACATTAAATAGACATAACCATATCTACTCAAGTCATCAGTAAAAGTGATAAAGTATTGAAAACCACCTCTAGCGGTATGACTCATCATATCACATACATCAGTATGTATTATGGCCAATAGCTCATTCACCCTCTTGCTCTGACCAGTGAAAGGTGTCTTTGTCATTTACAAAGTAAACAAGACTGACATGTGTCATATGATTCAAAATCAATGACTCCAAAAGTCCATCTCTATGGAGCTTCTGCATGCGCTTCTCATTTATATGATCCAAATGACAATGTTAGACATAGGTATGATTCAAATAATTGGGTCATCGTTTCTTTGTACTAACATTATAAATGTGTGCATCTTAAAAATTTAGAATATATAATCTATTCACCAATGGACAAATACCATAGAGCATACTATTTGAGAATACCGAACAACACTTGTTCTTTATCACGAACTCATAACCTTCTTCTCTAAACATGAGGAAGAAATAATGTTTATGCCCAATAGTAGAACATAATAACAATTATTCAATTCTAGAACTAATACTAAGGGTAGCGACAAATAATAAATGTCGATGGCCAACGCTACAACTTTTCCACTATTGCCGACGTATATATCCAGTTAGCCTATTGCACACTTTCTTAACCTACTCAGTCCTGGCAATGATTTGCAAGTATGAATCATCGACCTGGTATCCAATACCCATGAATCATTTGGACGAGTAGTAAGATTAATTTCAATAACATTAATACTTGAAGTAGAAGAAGAAGTCCTACTTCCCTTCTCCTTTCAGAGTTCTTCTAAGAACTATTTGTAGTTCTTGAACCATTGAACAATTTTTCACACAAACAATGATTTCGAGGTATCGTACCTCTCGACCCGATCCTTGCTCTCAAAAATGCATTGGTGTCCCATAATCATATTATGGACATCCTTGTTCTCATCTTGCTTACGAAGCTCAGAGGACATACTAGCAGGTATGAGACAACATACATTAAGTGACTCATTCGAGTGCTTGTCACAAGCCCTCCGATCAACTAGTATATCATGATGGGACTCCTCTAGAACATTTTCCTTTTCCTTTTGTTTTAGAACAATTCTCAAGTTTCTATACTAGTCTATAAAGATTGTTCCAAAAAGAATTGATCACAAAATGAAGACAAATGTTCTTAACAGTTGGTGTCATGATCTACAAATTAAATGTAAGGTTCAGCACTATGCTATGTTTATCTTCTATCCAATAAAGATGTATCACTATTGAAACCAGTCACTTTCCCTCTAATGACTAATAGTGTGACAAGATCCATATTCAATTAACTCCTAGTGAGCTTTGGCACCACTGCTAGAAGCTAACTGACATAGGTAAGCAACACTTTGCTAATCACATCATATGTGACTCTTGTTGGTTAGAGTAGCATCCAATGCACGACGTCCAACTCCATGATCCAAATCCCAAAACCATTTTGATAGCTTTGTTAAGCAAACCAATACTATATGTGCGGAAGTCCGACTTCCACCCTAACTAGTCAAGATAAAAGATAGCACTCTACTTTGGCAGACCCACTATCGATGATCGAGATCCTTGGTAGGTGCAACTATTGAAAAGAGCATAAATAGTTAATTTTCTTAGGGAAAGCTATTCTACAAAGATAACGTTCCCTGGCACGCATGAACCATGCAAGAATAGTATGACAGGAACATAAGTAAGCACCACATACAACACATTGATTGTGACATAGTATGGCCCCTTCTCATGGTGATCTCTATCTCCATGGCAACCGTCATTGAGTGTGTGCCTCCGGCCTCCATGAACCTGTACTAGCCTATTAAAATAGCACCTATACTAGTTACATGAGCCAAATCATCACAAATCAACACACATGTTATACGAATGTACACTAACCTTGGGTTGTAAATAATCATGACATGCATGCCATATTTAATATACATTCAATGCATCTCATTCATCACATTCAACAAGGCCATACCAGTCTCAACATTCTTTGTAAAACAAAGTTAGGTGAAGAATCTACAAGTGACCGATATCTGGATCTGAAAATATCAACTCAACAGGCTCAGAATTTCTACTTTTGTGTGGATCAGAACTTCCGATATGGTATTGAAACTTTCGATCTACCGGAACATACGACAACAAATTGCTCTCTATATCGATTAAAAACCGACATCAGAATTTCCAATACAACATTGGAGATTCCTGTCTAATATCGAAACTTCTGATAGAAAAATTGTTCTCTATCAAATTATAACTAACATCGGAACTTCCAATCCAATGAAAACTTCCGATTGAGGAGCCATGTTGAAGAGCATGGGCCTCATGGCTCTAGATGTGATGAGTGATTGTCAACGGAAGTCAAAGAGGACATGAAGAGAAGAGAAGACTTGTTGTGTCTGGGCCACATGTGACATAGGTACACGAGCAGCGAGCGACTGTCGGGCAGAGGGGCCACGAAGTTGGGCTAGCCCAATTCGAGTACATGGGCTTGGAGCAGCAGAGGATCCACTAGCCTGTTCACCGGTATTCACTCAGGTACATAGACGGCGAGCAATTGCCGGGCTGAGGGAGCTACGAAATCGGGCTGAAGATATTGCAAACTCAAAGGTAAGAAGGTATTCTGCTTTAGAAGGTGAAATATATAACATATCTCTGTATCTTTGCTAGTTAAATGAACTTATCCCCATTTTCTTATTGGTTACTTACTTGATTGTTGATCTATCTTTACTAATTACTAACAAAATCATGCAACTCTTTCTGAAGCAATAATCAATGAGCAAGCCATACAACAAGTATGGTTTCTTTACAGTTTTATCAATTCACACATTTGTACCCTAGTACAAAATTAGAACAAGGTTGCTCTGTGCTTACGAAGAATCCATTAGAGGGAAAAATGAAGGAGAGTTTCATCTCACTGACCTCAGAATGAAAATCACAATCGGCGCTGTCGGCCTTTCCTTCCGAGGCTCTGGATGGGAGTTGAGGGGAAACAATTCTTCAATGAGCAGGCTAAGCTTCGGTGATGGGTGATGGGTGCTTAAGAAGGCGTTCATGGCGAACGGTTGCAGATGCATAGTCAAACGACGGTTAGGCGAGGACTGGGCAAATCGTAGGCGAGGACACGTGTGAGGCGAGCCGTGGGCGAAGACTGGACATGGGGTTCGCTCGGCGGCTGGAGGCACCCCGCACCCAGTCTTCGCACGTGGATCTAGCTCGACGAGCGCAGAGGCGGCACGCGGCGGCGGTAAAGGAGCTAGGGTGGCGGGCGTGGTGGCGCTGGCCCTACGCCTAGGGATGAAAACGGATCGGATACGGACGGATATCACTGATATCATATCCTTTTTCATATTTTTTTCGAATTCGAATTCGGATTCGGATACTCCGGATACGGATATGGAATCGGATAGCATCAGATACAAATACGGAGCAGATATGAAGCGAATACGAATACGAATACAATTACAAATATTTATCGGATATCACCAGTAATATAATTTTTGATTCATAGTCACAACACACAAGTGACAAGTAATAGTTGGCATCACATAAATCACCGCATACAAGTTCACATTACACAAATCACTACAAATAGAGTTCATACAAAAGTGTATGAAACAATGAACCAAAATTTGTAGAAAAACATATCCATAATTATGAGTCCATTTTAATTCTTATCCACTAAATGTAAAAAACTTGAAAAATCTAGGATTTAAATAAAATCATGTCTGATGTTAAGAAAACCACCAATTAGACGATTATCCAAGAATGAACTAAGATTGAAAGAATGAATATGTTGGTTTTGAAAACAAATTGATGGTTAAATGTTTTTTCAACTTGAAACTTTTTCTATGATCAAAAGGAAACATAGATTATCTCATGTAAATTTTTTGTATTTTTCAGGATAAGTTAACTATTTTTAATTTATTAAACGTGTTTCTAGGATTTAAATTGAAATAGGTGAAATTTGAATTGGAGGTGCTTGAAATAATGAATTAAAATTTATAGAAAAATCATATTCATGTTTTAGTCCATTTTTAGTTCTTATTGACTAAATTTAAATATTTTTTGCAAAACTAGGTTACGACACTCAATGGGCACTCAATGGGCAACATAGAGCTTAATGATTTTTTAATTCTAAAAAAATCAAAAAAAGTCTGAAAAATACATGACTTGTCATGATATTGTGATTTGATACATAGATACTATAATAAAAAATTAAAAATGTTTGGAAAAAGTTATCATGTATATTATTAAGAAAATTAGAGATTCTACAAGAACGATCTAGGATATAAAGAAGGAATATGTTGGGTTTAAAAAAATCAATAGTTACCTCTTCGTTTCATCTTAAAACTTTTTATATGATCAAAATGCAACAAATATTATCTAGTGTAAAATTTCGGTATTTTTATGAATAAGTTAACTATTTTTAACTCATTAAATGTGTTTCTAGGATTTATATTGAAATGGGTGAAATTTGAACCGCAAGTGCTTGAAATAATGAACCAAAATTTATAGAAAAATCATATTCATATTTTTTGAGATCAGTTTACTATTTCTAATTCATTTTTGTAAGTCATTAACTAATTTTAGTTAATTAATTAAGTTTCTATGATTTGAATTGAAATAAGTTAAATTTAAACCGTATGAAACAATAAACCTACTATATTAATAAAATAAAAATATAAATTGTATACCAAACACTGAATATTCTTAGAAAATATTTATATTTTAAAAAACTTTATCTTTCACCTTCCTACCGCATTGCAACCAGGGGCATTCTTTGTAGTAACAAACCATTGGGCTACAAACGCTCTTCAGAATTTTTTTGTTTAGGCTTCATATTTGGGCCTACGTCAAAGTAAGCATGCTTACGGCTCGCTCTTTAGTACCGCCTCGCTGGTTTACAGCTGTGCGAGCGGTGGGCTGCCTATAAAACCAAGGTGAGGGCTGAGCTTCGCAGCACAAATCTAATGCATTAGTAGTACGTTATGAATAAAGATTATGTGTGAAGTTTGATACACATATTAAATAATGATTTATTCTATGGTTATTTTTTATAGATAACCATGTTGATTTTGGATATCCGGATAGGATTTATTCGGATTATCCGATTTTGTATCTGTATCCATCGGATA
The DNA here is from genome assembly GCA_019279435.1 of Zizania palustris. NCBI lineage: Eukaryota > Viridiplantae > Streptophyta > Magnoliopsida > Poales > Poaceae > Zizania > Zizania palustris. The sequence continues at coordinate 20,012,668 of JAAALK010000284.1, forward strand.
CCATCAATACCATATTTGTTTCATATCCGAAAAGAAAAATCCGTATCCAAATCCGTTTCTGAATAATTTGTATTCGAATTAAAAAAATCCGAATCCGATATCATTTTTTTTGGATTCGGACGGAAACTATCCGACCGCGTGACTAGACTAGCTAGGGTTTGGCGTGCACGTAATGGGCCGAGGCGGCGTGCATGCTTATTGGGCCGAGGCGGGGAGAGGTCAGCGCGCTGCGCGCGGTCCGTGCGGACGGATGAGTGAATCAACTACTTTAATATAGTAGAGATTTGATTTGATTCAAATCATTTGTACACAGTATTCAAATGACATTTGCTAATTTATTGTAAAAAATTGTAGATGTTCAGATGCCATTTGCTAATATGTTGTAAAAAATCTGATATTACTAGAACTATTTATGGAGTACGGTAGTTGAAAATATTGTTAAAACATAGAAGAATGTGATATGGAGGATGTAATATAGATGATTTATTGGAGTGAGATAAAATTTGAAGAGAGAATCTTTTTAGATGAATATCCAAATTAAAATATAGATGTCCAAATAAACTAGATTATTATAATCCCAAATTAAAACAAATAAGCTATCAGAATCTTTGAACCCAAAGCAACCTAAACCGTCTATTGACCAACAGATCAAGGCCGTCGATCTCATCAGGCCGCTGGTTTGTATGACGTGGCAACCCATCCGGCCATCCGTTGCCGAACTAAACGGCAAGTCAAAATGCGCTCGCTAGCTCTTAACTCCAAACGGTCGTCTCCGCAAGTTCAAAAATCGAATCCGCTCCTCGCCTCCGCCGCTCCCAAATCCCCAATCCCCCCACCTGAGGGCGCGTCGCGACCAAATCTCTCCTCCTCCAGGGCCTCAGGTCGCTGCAATGGAAGCGGATCCGGCCTCATCCTCGTCGCCGCCGCCTTCTCCGGCGCGGCCCGTGGTCTCTCCACCCTGTCAACCACTAGGTACGCGCGTTTCGTGGTTCCATGGCGAGAAATGGGTGGGGTTGGTTTTGTGGGTGGTTTTCTCATGGCGAGGGTGTTTTTTTTTGGCAGGCGAAGTGGAGCATGTGGATCCCCCCAGCCTAAATTGCTGCGTGGGAGCCGACCCGAATCCTGCACCGCCGCCCGCGTCGAAAGCGCCGCCGACAGGTTCGAATGTTCGATTCCTGTTCCTGTAATGCACGGCAGTAGGGTCTAGTTTGCATCTGTGTCACGGTGGCAGGCCTTGTTTTGTGTATGTCTCACGGTGGCAAATTGTCAGGTGCGGAGCCAGTGGTGAGCAGTGAGGGGGAGCAGGCGGCAGTTGCAGCAGGAGAAGGGGAGGCTCTTCGTAGCTTCTTGGAGGTAGAGAATTTGGGATCATTAAGCTAAGATCCGATATATTTTCTGTACTCCGTTCTTTTCTTCTGATTTGTAGGTTTCTATTTCCTACAGGAATTCGGACACACAACGGATGATTGCCTTATCCCTTCACCACGGATGAAACAGATAGACACCCCTGATCGCTTCGTTGCTCTTCGGTTCCTTGGTATACTTCAAAACGTACATATACGGTATACCTTGCTAAAGGGGGTTTTCTGAAGTCATGTTTTGTCTGTTTATTGCAGGGAGCAAGTACAACAGTTTGATAGAGAGGTACCAGCAGAAAGTGGCTAAGTGCGCGGACGAATGTGTGCCGAGTTATGATGGCTTGAAGAAGAAGTACACAGATGAGTGTGCAGAGCGGCGACGCCTGTACAATGAACTCATCGAGCTGAGGGGTAACATCAGGGTGTTTTGTCGGTGCCGACCTCTAAGTGTTCATGAGGTCTCCAATGGGTGCTCTTCTATAGTTGAGATAGATCCATCCCAAGAGACTGAGCTGCATTATGTTCTTTCTGATAAAGATAAGAAGGTCTTTAAATTTGATCATGTTTTTGGACCAGCTGATGATCAAGGTAATAAAAAATCACTATTTTGTGAACTCCATTAAAACAGGGTGTCAATTATTATTATTATTATTATTATTATTATTATTATTATTATCATCATCATCATCATCATCATCATCATCATCATCGTCATCATCATTATTATTAGTTTTAGTGTTAGTATTAGTATTAGTATACTGCAGTGATTATTTGATTGAACAAAAGAAATTTCCTTTGTTTCTGATGGTACATTTCTGGACATGATTATGTGCCGATTCCTGAAGGATATGGGCCATCTTCTATTTATTTAATGAAACATGATTGTTTTTTCCTTCAGAGACTGTCTTTGCTGAGAGCTTGTCGGTCGTGCGGTCTGTCATGGATGGTTTCAACGTATGCATCTTCGCATATGGACAGACTGGAACAGGGAAAACCTTCACCATGGAAGGGGTTCCTGAGGATAGGGGTGTTAACTATAGAGCATTGGAAGAACTGTTTAGGATATCGGATGAAAGGAACTCGTCTGTTGCATACACGTTTGCAGTGAGCATTTTGGAAGTCTATAATGAAAAAATCAGGGATCTTCTTGATGAAAGCTCTGAGCAAACAGGAAAAAGGTATGTTTCCCTCTACCATTTATTTGATAGTATGCATGCAATCCTGACTCGTTAGTTTTATTCTATTTTAAAATTTAATCTCTTGTTGCATGCAAAGGTTGGACACAAAGCAAAGTGCCGATGGAACACAAGAAGTGGTTGGTTTGATTGAAGATCCAATTTATACTATAGATGGCGTTTGGGAGAAACTAAAAGTTGGAGCCAGAAATAGATCAGTTGGAGCAACGAATGCAAATGAACTAAGTAGCCGCTCTCATAGGTGAGGTTTTCTTTGGTATTTCATTATTTGTACGGTATTCCTTTTAACTAATTTAGTTATATATTCGAGCATGCTGCTATTTTTCAATATTGATGATAGATCATTCTCAATTCAAGTTAAGATGTGTGCTTCTAGAACATTATTGTAATAATAGTGGTATTTGGGCTTCTCTTCCATATGCAGCTTGGTCAGGGTCACCGTTAGGAGTGAACATTTGGTGACTGGGCAAAGGTGTAGGAGTCACATCTGGCTGGTCGACTTAGCTGGAAGCGAGCGTGTGGCTAAAACAGAAGTAGAAGGAGAGAGGCTAAAGGAGTCACAGTTCATCAACAAGTCGCTCTCTGCTTTGGGTGATGTTATTTCTGCCCTTGCCTCAAAAAATGCTCACATTCCATATAGGTCAGTAATATTTAGTATGCATATAATTCAACATCTATCTTGTAAAGCTACTGTATGAAGTATAGCTTCATCTCAGCCTCACTTTTTTCTTTTTTTCTGTCAAATAGAAATTCCAAGTTGACTCGTCTGCTCCAAAGCTCTTTAGGTAAGATTATTTTTTGTACTAATTATGGGAGACGTGTGCTCTTTTGCACTGGAATGTCCAATCAGATTAACAATTCATGATGACTGAATTGTTGCAGGTGGTGATTGCAAGACTCTTATGTTCGTGCAGATAAGTCCAAGCTCCGCAGACTCAGGAGAAACTCTCTGCTCACTTAACTTTGCTAGTAGAGTTAGGGCTATAGATCATGGCCCTGCTCGTAAACAAGTGGATCCAGCTGAAACATTTAAGCTCAAGCAGATGGTAGTTTTGATTATTCCATCACTAAAAAGTTATGAATTATGATATGATATGCCTACTGATATTAACGAAAAACTTTACTCTAGACAGAGAAACTTCGTCATGAGGAGAGGGAAAATGCCAAGTTGAATGAAAGCTTGCAATTGATGCAGCTCAAGTATGCTTCTCGTGAGAATGTCTTCCGGACACTTCAAGATAAGGTATTTTTGTCTAGGCTCATAAGCTCATTGCTATTCTCTAGGATGTCCTGGCATATTTTATGTAACTAATGCTGGCATAATGAATATTGTGAACAGATAAGGGAGGCTGAACAAACGTGCAAAACTTATCAGCAACAGGTAAATAGGATAATCACTTCTGTTTAATTCATCAGATACTAGATCCTGCATGTTAATATCTGTGAGTGTACAGGTTAGAGAGCTCGAAAATGAATTAGCCAATGAGAAGAAGGCATCTAGAGATACAGGTAGATCCACAAAGCCACCACTTGCTTCCATGAGGCAGAGACCACCTCTAGTAAGAATTAGCAATCACATCCCACCTCTGGCTCCATGTAGACAGAGGCCCACAATTCAAAACAAAGAGAACATTCCTGTGATGAACAAAGCATCCTCAGGGGCTCATCTTAGCAAGGCTGTTGGGAAGGCACGTCGTGTGTCTCTGACTCCTGTGATGCGACAAATCCCTCTGCAGCCCAAGAGGCGATCCTCAATGGCGATACTACCATCCCCGAGAGAGCAGCTGTCTGTGCTTCATGAGAAGAGAACAGTATCTCGTCTGTCCCATATCCAAATGCCTAGGAGATCAATTGCCACATTCAGTTCAATTCCAGGAACCCCACTAGCAGCGTCAGCACATGCCCCGGTTGATGCAACCCCAGATGGAAGAGGAAAGTTGAGGAGAATCGAGTTAAGCAGCAGTAAGTTCAAAAGCCCTCCAATGCTGGCCATGTGGAACTCAAGGAATAATGTATCAGGTTCTGGGAATGCAAGCAAGCTATGCTTCAGTGTTCAGAAACGAGTAATCCTAGGGTCACCTGCTCCACTAAAAAGTGGTATGTTGTCTGGTGTTGGCATTTTCAATCCTGCTCTGCGTGAGAAAATGATGGTGGGGAAAGCAGGGAACGCACAGCGCGTCTTCAACACCAACAGGTAATTCAGAAGTGAAGACCTGCAAATGTTTGGATGTACAAACAGTGATTGATGCCTCATGCCTGACTGGAATATTGACAATTGTTTTTCTACTTGAAAGCCATATATCCGCACTGATGGCTGGGGAGCTTGTGTTGATAAGATGTCTGTGGTAGGGTGGTAATTTAGCGACATTTATTATTATTTTATTAGTTGAATGACTGATGTTATTAGTGTTCCTTGAAGTCTTTGTTGTATAAATTCCTTATTCAGATGTTGTGTAGCACTCAGAAAGTTGGAGCGTATCGTGATATATGAAACCATGAAGACGCCTCCACGTAATTACTATTGAACATCATCACTGCTGAATCATGAAATTAAGGAACTGGTTATCATTGAATTGCATAATGTTCAGACCTGCTGTCTTCAATTAACTGTTGATAATTCAAACAAGATTGTTCCGAAGAATTACATTGCTACACCAAACAAGGTCCTATCAGCCAAAAGCTCCAGAACAATTTAACATAATCTGATTGCACAATGGTCAACTCTAAAAGAATTACGAGTAGTCAGTTCCCACCGTCCTAACCCCGGCGAAAATGTAGGGTGTAAATAAAATTGATCAGCTACATCCTTGGAGAGCCTGACTGTTGTATCTTCCCCGCATTAACTCACTCTTGCAAGACTCGTCAATGTTACCGCTATGACTCAAATCTTTAGCCCCATTGATGCCATGACCTTGAATGGGTCTCTCTAATACAAAAACCTTTGCTTCTTTCTCCAACTGCAAGCAGTAGCTTCTGAACGTCTCTAGACTCACTTTCAGCCTGAAGTCCAGATTAAATAGCAAATCCAGCTCAAGTCGGTTCATCTCTACTGTGCTAATTCCCCCAACTCTAGCGTAGAACGCATTGTTGAAAAACCTGCAAAAAATTGTATTCAGAAAGTTATTGGGAAGCCATGTAATGTGGTTGTGCAGATGAACACCTATAGCGCACATCTCAACACCTCACCAACTAACCAAAGCAAGTTAGCAAGGCATGTGTAAGATCAAAAACTAATCAAGGTCTTAAATCATGCTAGAACATACTACGAAGCAGATGCACACATAATGTAAATGAGCAGTTCAAGGGGATTCTTACGCGTCATCTGTGAATTTGGCAGCAACCACCACACATGTAATTAGCAAGCGATGAACACTAAGGGACGTCATGTATACATGTGGCTGTTTTATATATATCTCCATGTAGATAAGAGCCAACACAAAGCAAGAAGGACTGCATTCTGAGTACTTGAAAATGCGTTCTGCATAAAGGTTTATACTAAGATCTGGAGCCCTCTGGCCATGAAAAATGGTGCTCGATTCCTTTATTTTGTTGGAATCTAGTAATTCTTCATTCCTCTGAACTGATCTGTCAAGATAAGTAGCAAGAAGCGACAGAACCTTGGGAAAATCAGTATCTTTTTTCTTTGATGGTGATACTGTCAAACCCAGCGACAGGTAGCTCTCTGTACGTTTGTCGCTGCCATCAGTTGTGAATGATCCCATATCCATACATTTGTACTGTAAAAGATAATGAAGTTGTTACCCAACAAAGAACAAACTTTCAACAAATAACATAAATTTTATACAAACTTTAACACAAAGAATGAAGTATATGAGATTTTGAAAACTTTGCTCAGACACATTGGCCACGGAATTGCCCCCAAAAAACTCAGTATGATGCCGAGACAATATATTCAGAATCCAATTCCCATGTCTAGGCAATCTTAAAACGCGCCCAAATATGCACAAAAATGTAATAGCACCAGCCTGATTCACAGTAATCAGTGATACTGATACCAACTAGTCGGATGGTGTACCCATTTTGCCACATTATCGATTATTTCCCCTCTCCCGTGATCCAAACCTGAGTAATTTCCCCTATTTGACGTATTTTGCCTCATTTATAAATTTAAATCACACAGACCAAAAAATCAAACGGGTAGAGATTGAGCATGTAATACTGTGCCCAAATCTATACCATAACAAGAACTCGGCCCACCCTCAGATCATGCCGACAAGTAAACTTCTGCTTCTTGCACGCGCATAAATTGGTTTGAACTTTGAATCGACTAGAGGAAGGAAGAAGAAAAACATCGGACTGGACAAGGTCTGAATCGCAGTGTAAACTTCAGATCTAACTAATTGGAAAGAGAGAGAGTTCGACAGATGCATAAGGATGGATTCTTACAGCTTGCTCGAGCTTCCGCATGTGGGGAGGCTTGTGGCTCATAGGCCACAGCCTCACGCTCTTCAAATCTTGAGCAGGCTGAGCACTTGAGCATGGAAGCAGCTGCTCTCACTCTCTCTGTATGCTCAAATCCGGAAGCCTGAATGCTTGATACAGATGCAGGATGTACGAGAGAGAGACAAACAGAGAGAGGAGAGAAGGTTTTTTTATGGGATCTCCACCATATGACACGTCGTCATATGCTGACAATGATAATACTTATTATTAATATTAATGTGGCTTCTGTTGACCTCCGAAGTCCAACCTACCAAGTAGATCTCACGGTATGCAACACAAAAGCATTAATAAATTGGAGACAATTCCAAGTAGATACACGCGAAATGTATAGTATATTTCTTGCGATCCTCCCTCCATTAGGATTTTAAAGAAAATGTCTTTTAAAAACAAGGCGCGTTTAGTAGCTTAGTGCTCACCTTACTACTGTTCCTGTTTTGTTTTTCTTTTCAATTTTCATTGAAACTGTTCCTGCGTTGCTATCCTAGTTGCACAGCAGTCGATCAGTGGAGAGTAGGCAGGCCTGTGCTGCAGGCAAGAGAGCACACAAGGTTTAGGGGAACGTCCACTCGGCTACGGCGGTTGCTACCTATCATCAGCTCATCCGCTGGTGCTTTTCTATGGAAAAGAAGAGGATGGTAGGCAAAGAACAGCAGAATAAGGGTTTTTTTGGGACTACTCCACTCTCTTAAAATTTGCTACACTCCACGGAATTCACTTAGAATCAGATCTAGAGTGGAGTTGCTGCTCCACTGTGGAGTATTTGTACTTGTTTGGCTTGTGGAGGGAATTCAGATTCAAAAATAGTAAAATTTAGTAGGAATTTATTCATAAATCTCCAATTATATTATTTTTCATGTCTATTATGTAAAACATATTAAATTAGTACTCCCTCCATTAACTTTTAAATAACGTCGTTGACTTTTATCACAATTTTTGATCATTCATCTTATCAAAAAAAATTATGTAAATATACAAAAATATAAGTTATAATCGAAGTACCTTCAATATTAAAAAAAATTATAACAAAATAAATGATATTTCAATTTTTTTAATAAGACGAATAATCAAAATTTGTGATAAAAGTCAACAGTAACATTTAAAAAGTTAATATAGATAGTACTAAATGAAAAAGTAATAAATATCAACTAAAAAGTGAATCGATAAGTTTATAATAGCATTAGTGGATAAATTACTCTGAACTCCACGTTTTGTTTTAAAAACTGAATCCGCAGATCACCTAAGGTGCTCCACAAAAAACGTGAAGCGGAGTCGTGGATCTGCATTTTTCGCGGATCCAAAAACTGAGATCTAACCCTGTTTAGCTAGATATTTATGGAGCGGAACGTGGAGCTGAGTAGTCTCAAAGAGAACCTGGAAACCGATGCGTTCTCTGCTCCGGAGCACAAAATGTAGCAGTAGTGGTGGGTGGGCCCACGCCGACAGCACGTTACATCGAAAATGAAAGCATGCATTTTATGCTCGCATGAAAAGAATTGAAAGCACGGCAGTTGGAAGGGAAACCGGGCAAGAAAATCTAGGGCACGTGCCGGTGAATTCCGTCCGTTTCAGCTTATGAGCATTTTGCTAGCTTACCTAGAAAATTTGTGCCCGGTTCATCGAAATTTATGCCCTCAGAATTCAGGGCATTCGAAGATGCCCCAAATGTGAGCGTTGAACACAACACGACCACTTTGCAACCTTCAGCACACACATTTGCCCATTGTTTACTGATTTTTTTTACAGTTTTATATGTTAGAATGTTTCCTATAAAACACAGAGAGAAAATATATTTAGGGCTCATTTGGAATGTAGGAACAAATTAGTTCAATTCCCGTAATTTTTTTGAAATTCCTTTATTACAGTACAAAGAGGCCTTAAATCACCAGCTACAGATTGAAACTCTCCGTGTGGGCGTGGATACGGCTGTCGGGCTGTGCTCATCGATAAAACTGTTCTAGAATAAAACAGGAAAGATTATTGTGCTCAGATGTCCGGCTATTCTTTCGCCGAATATTCAGTGGGTACCAGATCAAAGTATCTCAGCTTCCGGATTATCGCTAACACCCCCATTCGAGGCAGTGCAATGACTTAAAAAAGCTCCATATAAAATTTGTCAAATTATTTTAAATCTGCTTATTAACTTTGTACTGATATTCATTCATTTGAACTCTCCTACAAGTCATAAAGTCCAACTTATGTTTTGCAACCGATTAAATCGCTGACGAGAAAGCGGCGCCTACTGTCCAGGCTGGAGCGCAAGACATCCACGCACAACAGCACATGTATACATGGCCCAGGACAAGTTGGGAGAAAAAGACAATCCGATTAGCATTTCTAAATTGTATACCCAAAAGACTGATTGCTATTACAGGACTATTTCATCGCTCGAGCTTATCCTCTCCATCCTCCATGCAATGACATAAACAGGAGCTCTGGACTGGGAAGTGACCCTAATTCGGTGGCTATGCCAAGACCGGTAAATTCGGCCAAGGCCAAAAAAAATCAAACCTATCCCAGCCTAGGCTGGTCCGAGATATGACTTTAACCACCGCCCACTTTATCATGATGGGCACTGTTTAATTGAATGAAGGATGCTACAATGTTGTTGGTACCATCGAATGCCAATGTCCAACGCCAGAAACTTTTATCTGTACAAGATCATCTGTCAGATGGTGGTGGTGTCAAGGATGTGGACAGGGGCTCAAGGGAGTCACGGCTGCGAATTCCTGTGGCTTGGCCTTAGCGCCTTAGCGAAGAAGTTGCGGAGCTCAGGGATGACACGTTGGATCAGCTGAGAGGACCTGCATTGGAAAATGACATGGTAAGGGATTTCTGGTACCTAAAATGAATCAGATAATGCACCGATTTGGCCCTAGAAACTGAATCCCAGGGAGAAAAGATACCCAGGTCTGATACAAATCTTTTCAAACTGTTCCAAGATAAATAGGACACATGTATGTCTGAGTGACGTCGCATGAAAAGCTTCCGATAAGTCGTACATGTCAGAAATGTTATCTATATTCACATCCTGCAAGCCAAATATATTAAATCAGACGAAGTCATCAATTTAAGCATAGAACTTACAGGTAAGCAGTCCTAATTACCTGCGCAATTGTATATTCACAGAGACGTTTGAGACCTTCCAATAGATACTGATCAGCGGCTCTAAGAAGATCCTGAGAGATTTCACTAGTTACCTCCACTGACCCTGTATAGATAAATCTGCATAAACCAAATAGGAATTTTTAAACTCTAGTTTATCAGGCATTGGCCTACAAACCACAAAAGAACAATAAGAATTACAGATGGGCACATAGATGCACCCATGCATGGCTGAGAAACTAAGAATAAAGCTCAACAACTGACTTACCTCATCATGAGTTCAAACACGTTCCATTTGATATTTGGAATTTCTATGTCTCTTGCATCCTTTTCCTGCTTAAGAAAACAATTGTTAGGGTCAGGATAGTCTATCAGCGCAGGAACAAGCAGGCTGCAGCAGCTGGGCTTGATGCCAGCAACCAGCAGGCTGTGTAGCCTAGCAGGCCAGATTGTTACAGCTGATTACTCTGCTTGCCTAATTAAGACTTTCCTTTTATTAGCAGATGAGATTCCTTTTATTAACAGTTTCCTTATAATAAGAACTTATATATATAGTATCAGCTATGAGCAGTGTTTACAAATCACGATTAATCAGCCTGATCAGTTTTCCAGAGTCGACCAGCTGCTCCAACCCGACTAGAAACTCAGTCGTCCGATTAGGAGAAAATTGGCGACCAGCCAACCAGGTTCCTTTCTGTGTTTTTAGTGGGCCTGGTTTGGTGGGCTTGTTACCTATTGGACTGTTAGGGACTTAGGGTTATTACTGTTGTGGCCTAGCTCTAGGTCTCCTCCCTTGTGTGCCACCTGGACTCTCACACCGCCTGCATGCCTTGTCCAGCCGACGCCATGCACACGCTAAAGCTCCCACCGACGCCGTCCGCACGCCGAAGCTCCCGCCGACCGCCATCCAACGGCCAGCTAGCCGAAGCTCCCGTGGCCTTGTCCAGTGCTCCAGCAGCCAGCTACTGCTCGAGTAGCGCATACGTGCTCCAGCACGTGCTCTAGGCCCAATCGTCCACAACGCTCATGTTCTGGCGCCTGCTCCAACGGTCCAGCATCAAGACTGACTAGATCCTCCTTAGGTGAGTGAATTTTTTCAACTAGAACCCTAGGACTAACTAGATCGACTAATCGGCCCTGATCGGTCCCATGGCGACTAGGTTCAACTAGGCGACTTGTAAACATTGGCTATGAGGAATAAAGCAAGCAGATTCAATTCTCATTTCTCATCTCCTTCTCTACCTCTCATCCCCTTTCTCTGCACGTACTGATCTTCTCCACCACCAGGCAACCTCAGGCTAAGTCCTCAAAGCCAAGGCCTCCTTCCACCCATCCCTACCCCATTCAATCTCTACCATCCATAGTTGTTACGGCGACGCGGCGATGCGCGGCGACCTAGCACCTTCACAACTTTACAGCGCTTATGGCGCGTGGCGTGGCGTCGCCATAGACACATCAGTGTGGCGACCAATATAGAAAAATAGCTTATAGAATTTAAGGATTTTAAAAAATATATCAATATATAAGTACTAAATTGCAAATAAGAATAGTAATATAGTATTATAAAAATTGCAATTTCATATCAAGTTGCAATAATGTTAATTTATATATCTTATAAAATAAAAATATATAATTAAAATTGCAATAAATATATAAAATTATGTCTAATATTATATTTAAATGTTCATTTAATAATCTATTTTATAAATTTGATCCAATAGCCCATTTAAAACCCAGTCTGAACATTTAAAGTCCATTTCCTAACCCTAATTTTCTCAACCCCTCCCTTTCTCTCTCTCACCTCCCATTCCCTCCAGCCGCCACCACACAATCCCCTCCCCCTCTCTCTCACCTCCCTCTCAGCCGCCGGCCGCCGCACTCCTCTCTCACCTCCCTCTCAGCCGCCGGCCGCCGCACTCCTCTCCGTCATCTTCCGCACCGGCGCTCCTGGCCGTGTCGTGCGCTGCTTGGCGCGGTTGGCCGCGCCACGCATGGCCCGTCCGCGCCGCTCGTCGCGCTTTGGCCGTGCCACGCCTGGCCTGGCAGCGCCGCGTCCAGCCTCATTGCGCCTCGCTGTGCTGCTCGCTTTCCTCCTCTCTCTCCCTTCTGTATGTCGGGCGCCACGGCCGTGGCGGGCACCACACGACGCCATAGCGATGCCATGCTCCTGTGGCGCTCGCCATAGGCCTTCGGGCGATATGGCGTGGCGTGGCGAATTGTAATTTTCCGCCACGGCGATATGGCGACAATATGGCGACGCCATAACAACTATGCTACCATCTATCTACCCATAGCAACAATATTTGTGTTAGACATGTATCAGCATAACTCTACATATGGTGTCTCAACATAGCAGGTCCCAACTTTCCCAAGCCTTGATAAAGGAGGAAGAGGGTCTCTTCTTCCTAAAAGATTGTGATAGACCTGACGAGTCAATCAAAAACCTAGTCACTCAAATGGAGATGAATCCAAAGAATGGGTTTCAACTCTAACCTACCCCAACTTGTTATGGAATGAAAGGCTTTGAAGACATGTATCAGCATCTTTAAAGGTCAAAAAATATCACCAACAGGAATTATTCACCTATGGAACAAAATCAACATCTACCAACCAGAAAAGAAACATGTCGACTTACCCTATACCCACCATCAAACATTGCACGAAACGCATCCGAAGAAGCAAGCAAAGCAATTCTGTGCGCATAAAAGCGCTTCCCTGGAAACAAAAAGAATATAATAAGCATGGATCTTTATTCAAAACAAAATAAGCATGGATCTAATGATAAACAGAAGTATCTGAAGTGACTTTCTGATGACAGCAGGGTCCAGAGAAAGTACCAACCTTCCACCAAGAAGGTAACATCTGAAAGTGTTGAACTGTTCACATATTGCTCACCAAGATAAACCTACAAATGAAGACAAATATTTAGTAATAGGGATTGATAGAATATGGATGGGCGAATCCTTTAGTACTATATCTTCAGTCCAAGATTGCACACATTAGGTGAGATGCCATGTTAACAGGGCAGAGTGCCATGCTTCCTTACATGTGTGCTATGCTCTAAAGATTGAGGATAAAAATGACTCACAGAAATCCACACACATAAATACTCTTTGAGTGAATCAAAAATCTTGCTACTAACACATTGGTCATGTCTGACAAAGTTCCTGAAAATTTTGACAATTTTTGTCTTGTAAATCCCCAACGAGGGAAATGAATGCACAACTTGCTCAGAGAGTGGACAAATGTCATGGGCACATCCTAAAAGACATGAATAACTAAGAGATGTGTAGAGATGACCGATAGTGCAAGAGCATCTCCAACAAGCTCTCAAAGTTAAATTTTTGCAATCTAAGAAAAAAATACACGCCAATAGACTGGTCAATCAGATAGCCAAGCCATCTGACTATCCAAATTGGTATACTACTATACTCGCAGGCCAAACTTAGCCAGCCAACTTGGATGGCTATCTGTGTGCAGCTCACCCCACTCGCCTTGAAGTCGCACTCTCCACCCGCTTTCGCCGCGAGTCTAGAGGGCATTGATTGTGTTAGAGATATACTGTATAGTATAGGAGGCTTATTTGTAAAGCTTCCCTTCTCTTGTACATATTGCCCTTTGGGCCCTTCTCTTGTACAAATCGCCCTTTGGGCTCTTTGGAATAGATGCTGGCTATTTTCTAACAGATTGTACCCCAGCCACACTTACCTTCGAATTGAGCTCCGTTGAGGCCGCCTTTCCTTGGACCAAACTGGCCACCTGAGTGTCACTCATCGAAGCCACAATGATCCACTTCCATCACGACCCCGAATCCTTAACTCCTAATCCAGCAATCCCCCTCCATAACGACCCTCCAATCCTTTGCTTATGGAGCTGGAGGCAAAGCAATTCGTGGTGCGCCTACGAGAGAATGAGCCGATCATGCAATGCGTCCTGGAAAAGTGGCGTTTGATGGAGGAGAACCTGTCTCACATGCTCGCCAAATCCTACTACAACGTCTGCGTTGCCAAGGAGCCCATCCAAACCCTCAAGGACCTGTATCAGATCAAGTAACATGTTTGGCTGGAAAGAAAGAAGAAAGGGGAGGAAAGGAGAAAGAAAGGAGAAAGGGGGAAAGAGAAAAAGGAATAGAAATAAAAATGAAAAGAGAAAAGAACAATTTTTTTTTTGTAAAATTTCTAAAATTTGAAAATTTTATAACTTGGGGATTTCTTAGGTTAGAAATTGGGATTTTAAAAGAAATCAAATCTTTCGAAATATTTGGGATTTTAAAAGGGAGAGTAAATTTTTTAGTGAGCTAAAAATAGTCTGTTGGAGTGTATAGTAGATATGGAGATGAATTTTTTGAAAGAGTTGGCTAAATAAACAAATGGAGGGTCAAAAATGGAGGCTATTGGAGATGCTCTAAGATTGTCTCCAACAGCATAACCATTACGACACCTAAACCTAAAAATGGGTGATCCATGTAGCTTTTGCTTAAAAAATATGGATCCAACCGAGTAAGCAAACGCGGTACCTATTTTAGGTGAGAGACCGAGCGGAACCCAAAATAGAGTTTTCTTGCTTCTCTCACGCGCAGCGAATCCCACCATGTAGTCACGTTCTACCTTCTCTGTTGGAGACAGATGCTTTTGGGTGCGAGACTCGTTTGCTTCACTACGACCCATATAGGTACCCTGTTTTGGGTCCTATTGTTGGAGACAATCTAATGAAGCCACATATTTTGTGAGATGATGCACTATTTATATAGGTACTTACTGTTAGAGATAGACTTAGTTATCTATAGATAGAATATATTCTGTTATGTAAAGTTGTCATGAATAATCAGGAAAGCCATCCTGGGTTTATAGAAAAGATAGATTGATTGATTGTATTTTAGGAAATGAACCTGACCTGCTATCCTGAGAATCATGGCAGTTTTCTATAATCACTCTGGGTGTTTAGCCCTATATAAACGTGAAGGGACCGACAGAGGTTCTTAAGGCCAAATAGAGATAATTCACATGGTATCAGAGCCTTCCTCACATTGTTGTCACGGCGTCGCCTAGGCGACGCCTAGGCGCCGACTAGGCGTCCAGGCGGTCACCGCCGGACGCCTGGCTGAATCGCCTCGCCTGGGTGAGTTAGGCGCCCGCCTGGAGATTCTAGGCGGTCGCCGAGAGACTCTGGGCGGGCGCCTAGGGTCCGTGCCTCCGTGTCTATTTTCTAAGCCTCTAAGGCGTGCCCAGGCCCTTTCGGTTCCTCTTCCCTTGCGCCGCCGCCTCAGTCCCTTGCGCCGCCGCCCGCCGGCTGCCGGATCTGCTCCTATGCCTTGCGCCGCCAGCCGCCGGATCTCCGGTTCCCCTAGCGAGTTGCTCCTCTTCCCCTTGCGCCGCGGGCGGCGCCGCCGGCCGCCAGATCTCCGGTTCCCCTAGCGAGTTGCTCTGCTAGTCTGCTTCCCCTTGCGCAGTTGCGCCGCCCGGCCACCGGCCGCCCGGCCGCCTCGGCTCCCTCCCCTGTGCTCCCTCCCCTGCTTCCCCCTCCCCTGTGCTCCCTCGCCGCAGCAAGCAGAGAAGGCAGCAGTTTCCAGCAGGCAGCAACCAGCAACAGAGAAGGCAGCAGTTTCCAGCAGGCAGCAACCAGCAACAGAGAAGGCAGCAGTTTCCAGCAGGCAGCAACAGAGAAGGCAGGCACTGCAGAAGGCAGCAAGGCAAGCAGCACAACAGAGCAGTGCTGACCTTTGCATGCTGAATTTAATTGGTCGCCTAGGCGCCCGCCTAGGCGCCTAGGCGTCCAGTCGGCCCCCTGGCGACTGGTTTCGCCGGGGCGCCGTGACAACCATGCTTCCTCATCCATGGAAAACTCCCCTTACCCACCCATTTTTCCCTTTGTCGTCCCTATGACAGAGAAGCTCACCAAGACAAATCACATGTTGTGGAAGGCGCAAATCCTACCCACCATTCGAGCAGCCCAGATGATGGGGTTTCTTGATGGAACCTCAAAGGCGCCTGCAGAGGAGATTGAAGTTAAACAAGGAGAGCAGATCATCAAGAGTTTCAATCCTGAGCACACTCAGTGGGTGATCAAGGATCAACAAATCCTCGGCTACCTCCTGTCTTCCGTAACCAGGGAAATCCTTATTCATGTCGCTGACAAGAAAACAACGGCTGAAGTCTAGCAAGCAATTGAGGGCATGTTCTCATCACAAACTCGTGCGCGGTCAGTGAACACGCACATAACCTTGGCCACAACTCAGAAGGGCAATATGAGTATGGACGAGTATGTCAGCAAGATGAAGACCCTTGCAGATCAAATGGCATCTATAGGGAAACCTCTAGATGAAGAAGAATTGGTCTCCTACATCCTCTTAGGTCTTGACATGGAATATAATTCTGTCGTGTCAAATCTGGTTGAGCGTCCAGAACCAATCTCAATTGGAGAGGTCTACTCTCAACTTCTTAGCTTTGAGCAACAGATTTAGTTGCTGCAAGGTGGATCGTCACAATCCTCTGCCAATTCTGCCATGCGCGGATGCAGAGGTTTTCAGCGTGGTTTACAGAGAGGTCACAGCCGTGGCCATGGCAATGGTGGCCGCAACAATGGTGGTGGTGGCCATGGCAATGGTGGCCGCAACAGCAACCATCATGGCTACAACCGTTCAGGCAATGAAGAAGACGACCGTCCTACGCAGTGTTCTAAAACGCGGCTCTAGGCGCCCGCCTAGGCGGCAAAAGGCGCTGGGCGCCAGCCCACCGCCGCGCGGAGGCTGGCTGGGCGGGTGGGGGCGCCTAGGCGGGTCAACCGCGGCCTAGGCGGTTTGACCGCGGCGCCTAGGCGGCCCGGAAACCGGCGGCGGAAGGGTAGCAGGTAGCCAGATCCGGCGAGAGGAAGGAGGCACGCGGCCAGATCCAGGCGACCGCGGGCACGCACGCGGCCAGATCCCGGGACCGGCGGCGCATCGCGCGGCCAGATCCGGACGACCGGCGGGCACGCACCGGCGGCCAGATCCGGCGACCGGCGGCGCCTCGCGCGGCCAGATCCGGCGCCGAAGCCGGCGCATCGAGCGGCCAGATTCCGGCGACTAAGCGGCGGCTCTGCTGCGGGCCAGATCCTGGCGACGAGCGTCGCGCGCGTGCCATATACGGCTTCCGGCGACGAGGCGAGGAAGGAGAGGAGCTCCTGAGCGGGGAGGAGAGTGAGGGTGATGGGGTCTGGAGGAGGAGACGGAGGAGAGGGGGAGGGGTCTGGGGAGGGAGGAGAGGAGGAGAGGGAGGGCGAGCCAGCCCAGGAGAAATTGAGGGGGAAGGAGGAGAGGGGGAGCATCTGAAACACAACAAAAGGAGGCAACTCTAGGCGCCGCCTAGGCGCCGCCTAGGCGCCCCTAGGCGCTAGGCGCCTGGTCCCCGCCCGACTATCGCCTAGCGCCTTTTAGAACACTGGTCCTACGTGCCAGCTATGCAGGAAGAAAGGGCACACGGTTTAGATCTGTTGTATAGGTTTGATGCTGATTTTGTTCCAACAGAGAGGACAACAGCATTAGCGACACCTTCCTATGGCATCGACACCAACTGGTACACCAACACGGGTGCCACTGACCACATCACCAGCGAACTTGATAAGCTAACAGTGCACGATAGGTATGGAGGTGGAGATCAGATTCATGCCGCCAATGGAGCGGATATGGACATTATGCACATTGGTCATTCACATATTCATACCCCTAAACATGATCTTCACCTAAGAAACATCCTTCATGTTCCTAAAGCTGCTAAAAACCTTGTTTCTGTTCATCGTCTTGCCACGGATAACCAAGTTCTTCTTGAGTTTCATCCTGATTTTTTCTTGATTAAGGACTGGGCAACGAAGCAAATCATACTGCGAGGCAAATGTGAGGGAGGTTTTACCCTCTCTCAACCATACCCATCAGCCCAAGAAAACAAGTGTATGGTGTGATGAAGCCATCTTTGTCGTTGTGGCATAGTAGGCTTGGTCATGCATCTCCATCTGTTATTCAGCATGTCATTAGTCAAAATAAACTTCCTTGTTCTTTGGAGTCAAATAAAGGCTCAGTTTGTGATGCCTGTCAGCAGGCAAAGAGCCATCAACTACCCTTTTTGAGATCTTATAATGAGTCTAGTCTACCTTTAGAACTTGTTTTCTCTAATGTGTGGGGACCTGCACCAGAATATGTGGGCAGGAATAAATACTATGTCAGTTTCATCGATGATTTCAGTAAATTCACATGGATCTATTTGTTGAAAAATAAATCAGAAGTCTTTCAGAAATTTCATGAGTTTTAGAATCTCATAGAAAGACGGTTTACTAGAAAAATTATCTCAGTTCAAACCAACTAGGGCAGTGAATATGAAAACTCAGTCCTTTCTTTCAGAAAATTGGTATATCTCATTGTGTATCTTGCCCTCATACACACCAACAAAATGGCAACCGCTGAATGCAAACATAGGCATATTGTTGAGGTTGGTCTTTCTCTTCTTGCTCATGCCTCAATGCCTCTCAAATTCTGGGACAAAGCTTTCATTGCTACCACTTATCTCATAAACCGCACACCAAGCAAAACTATTCTTTGGAATACTCCTTTAGAACGTTTACACAATATCACTCCTGATTACTCCTCTCTTCGAATTTTTAGGTGTGCGTGTTGGCCCAATCTTCGCCCCTACAATTCCCGCAAACTCCAGTTTTGCTCCAAACAATGTACCTTTCTTGGATATAGCAATATGCATAAAGGATTCAAGTGTCTAGATATCTCAATGGGAGAATTTACATCTCTAGAGATGTTTAGATGTTTTTGATGAACATGTCTTTCCTTTTACCCATCTTCATCCAAATGCAGGAGCTAGACTTCAATCTGAGATCTTCCTTCCAAAAGAGTTGTTGAATCCTATTGATCACGGGGGTGAAACTGTGTTTGATCAATCTACTAATCCTATTGAATTAGATGATGTTGCAGAAATTACTTCACAACAAAAACACTTGAAGAAAGTCCCTGCATCAGCACCATGAATTATTTCAGAACAGAACCTCCCTGCATCAGCACCAGAAATTATTTCAGAATAGAACCTCTCTTGAAGTGGAAGTTCCTGCATCAGTACCAACTATTTTTGAAGATTTGGTTGCAACAGAAGATCGACCACCTATTACCAAAGTTTACAGCCGACGTCTCAAGTCTACCACACCTACTCTTGAAGATGAACCTGCTG
Source organism: Zizania palustris (assembly GCA_019279435.1). Taxonomy (NCBI): domain Eukaryota; kingdom Viridiplantae; phylum Streptophyta; class Magnoliopsida; order Poales; family Poaceae; genus Zizania; species Zizania palustris. Next base: position 20,031,988 of record JAAALK010000284.1, read on the forward strand.
AAATTCAATCTGAACTATTGAATGCCACTGCTGAAATATCTGTACCGAGTTCTAAAGAAGACAAAACATCAGCACCTCCCTCTTCTAGTGCGGCAACACCAACCTCACGACATCAACCAGTGACAAGATCACAACGAGGTATTGTTAAACATGTTGTTTTCACTGATGGCTGAGTCAAGTATGCAGATGGACGTGTTAAATATGGTTTTCTTGCTTCTAATGGTGAACCATATAACATAGAAGAGGCTTTCCAAGACGAGAATTGGAAAGATACTATGGATGCAGAATACATGGCACTTAAGGACAACAAAACATGACATCTTGTTCCTCCCAAGAATGGAATGAATTTAATTGATTGCAAGTGGGTTTATAAAATTAAAAGAAGGGCTGATGGAAGCATTGACAGATATAAGGCTTGTCTAGTAGCAAAAGGTTTTAAATAAAGATATGGGATCGATTATGAAGACATGTTTAGCCCAGTTGTTAAGGCTGCATCTATTGGGATAATCTTGTCTATTGCCATTGCAAATGGATGGAGTCTTCGCCAACTTGATATCCAAAACGTGTTTCATGGTGTTCTTGAGGAAGATATCTATATGAAACAACCTCCTGGGTATGAAGATCAGCAACTCAAGAATTGTGTGTAAGTTAGATAAGTCTTTATATGGGCTAAAACAAGCGCCAAGAGCGTGGTACTCCAGACTTAGTAAGAAGCTGCAATAACTTGATTTTATTCCCTCTAAAGCTGGCACGTCATTGTTCTTTCTTAAACAAGGAAGCACTGTTATTTTTATGCTCATATATGTTGACATAATTGTTGCCAACTCCAATACAGATGCTACAACAGCCCTTCTTCAGGACTTGAAGGCTGAATTTCCTGTGAAAGATCTGGGTGAATTGCACTATTTCTTAGGAATTGAAGTCAAGAAAGCACAAGATGGTATTCTATTGATTCAAGAAAAATATGCAGTTAATTTATTAAAGAAGGTACAAATGTACAACTACAAACTAGTTAATATACCCATGTCAACGACGGGCAAAATTATAGCTCAAGGAGAGCAGCTTGGACCTGAAGACAGTACAAGGTATAGGAGCATTGTTGGAGCATTGCAGTACTTAACTTTAACCAGACCTGATATATCATTCTCAGTTAATAAAGTTTGTCAATATCTACATGCTCCAACCACTATGCATTGGACAGCCATTAAAAGGATCCTCAGATATTTGAAGCATACACTAGGAATTGGTTTAAAGATAAGTAAGTCATCTTCAATGCTTGTCTCAACGTTTTTTGATACAGATTGGGCAGGATGCTTAGATGATCGAAGATCAACAGGAGGCTTTGCGGTTTTCTTAGGAAAAAATCTGGTTTCATGGAGTGCTCGAAAACAAGCAACCGTATCTAGATCAAGCACAAAAGCTGAATACAAGTCTGTGGCTAATGCCACAGCCGAAATTATATAGGTACAAACTCTTCTCAAAGAACTAGGTGTAAAAAGTCCATCTATAGCAAAGTTATGGTGTGAAAATGTTGGTGCAACATATCTCTCTGCTAATCATGTTTTCCATGCTCGTACAAAACACATTGAGGTAGATTATCACTTTGTCAGAGAAAGAGTAAAAGATAAGTTATTGGATATTGGACTTGTGTCCTTAGGGGATCAAGTTGCAGATGGATTCACAAAGGCTCTCCCACTAAGACAGCTTGAAGAATTCAGATACAATCTCAACTTAGACAAGTTGTGATTGAGGGGGACTGTTAGAGATAGACTTAGTTATCTATAGATAGAATATATTCTATTATGTAAAGCTGTCATGAATAATCAGGAAAGCCAGGCTGGGTTTATAGAAAGGATAGATTGATTGAAACGTGAAGGGACCGGCAGAGGTTCTTAAGGCCAAATAGAGATAATTCACACTTACAACATATATTTGTATTGGGTTTATATGCCCCATGAGGAAAATCATGCTTTTGAAATTTCATGGCAACAGTGGTTCTACCAATATTATGATCAAGATTGTCTAAAAAACATGATCAAGATAAGGAATGAGGCTAGGTAACATGAACAAGACAAAAGGAATGAAAAAGTATATGTAGCCCCCTAAAGTATAGTGGATGGTCTGAGACTCTAAGGTAGTGTTTGGTTTGGTGTACAACGAGAAATGGAACGGGATGGTTCGGAACCAGTTCGTTCGTCAAAAAAACCGGAACCACACGGTTCAGCATTTACAGGGAATATTCTGTTTCTGGGAATCGTTTGGTTCCACTTGATTTCACTCCATCCCTCAAACCAAACAGCAGTATCATCTCATATTAGAAACCATTCCGTTCCGTTCCTCTTCATACAGAGAACCAAACACTACCTAAGTAGACTGTAGACTTTCCCTAAAAAGAAATAATACTGATGTGTATAAGCGGATGAAATAACGCATGGGCCTTAACAAATTATATGGTTTTTCACAATTTGGTATGATACACTAGATAATAGGATGATTATAGGTTATACTGCTAATTATATGCTGTTCCAAAAAATTAAGGTACAAAAAATCAAAGAACTGTTGGATAATTCAACATTCAACTGAAATGTGGCAAAATGTTAAAAAAATGCAGCACAGAAACATATCACAATCTACTGTCTCTTTTTCTGAAAACTAACATTCAAATTTAGCTATTAACATTCGCATTGAGTAGACCTAAGCAGCTTAATGAAATGTTGCAACTTGCAATGATAGTGCAATCTTGCTACTGTAGTAAATATATATTGCAATATTGTTTCACAGCTACCATGATTCATGAGTACTCATTTTTCTAAAGCATTCTATATTTAAAACTTTAACTAGCGTTTTTATATATGCACCTCCAATTTCCTGTCAAAATAATATTCAACCAGATTATCAGGCAACATTTGGCTGGTTTTGTTATGTTATATCCTGAAGAGATGAATCATGCATTTTCAACAAATATACACTATTTTGGACAGTTCTCCAATTTCTAAAAAGTCCTCCACACTGATTATACAACAAAAACTCGACACATGAGCATTACCACTTACCACAGTTCAGTTAGTATCACTGTGAAGACCTTTTGCATAGCACACCACATTCAACTCATAAAGCCTTTGAAGTAAACAAGGAAATTTTGAATTGAATTAAAAATTAGTTTTCCTACCTGTGGTGTTGGAGATGGAGGCGCAGCATCCATGGGAGAAAGTGCTGCAGCTTTATTGGCCAATTTGTATAGTGCTATTGAACCGTCTAGCTGATGTTTCAGACTCACCGAAACCAGAAGATCAAGAAGCAACTCAACACCTGAAATAACCCAGAAATTAATCAATGGTAAATGTAACACAAAGGAAATTGTTAGCCTCACCCCACCTAGCCAACCCAACCATAAAACCTAGGCGTTATAGTGGGAGAGGTGGGGGCTTTTATCCATAGTCCAACATTCCCCCTACGGCGTGCGAGCCCGGCGTAGCCCGCAGCAGGTTCTAGAGGCCCGGCGTAGCCCGCAACAGGTCTCAGCACACTAGATAGGCGCAGGGGAAAACACGCAGCGGAAATGCGGAAATGCGTGGCCAGAGGGATTCGAACCCAGGACCTTGGCTCTGATACCATGTTAGTTCACCCCACCTAGCCAACCCAACCATAAAACCTAGGCGTTATAGTGGGAGAGGTGGGGGCTTTTATCCATAGTCCAACAGAAATAAAAGAGCATTTTTTGTGGATTTCAAATTGTGCATACCATTGTTATCAATAAAAATTGTTCTTTGGTCTTCAGGCGCACAGAGATGTGCCAGGGCCAGAGCAACACGCCTCTGCACAGATTTTTCTCCTACTCTCATCATATAAAGCAAGTGCTTCAACACCTGTAAAACATCAGACAGGAAACAACTGGACTAAATCCTACAGTGTGACAAACAAAAGCAAAATCTAGTGAGCACTGACACAGCTTACTCGTCCATTTATCTTCTCCTCTAACCTTTTTAACGTCTTAGCTACACAATCCTTTGTGGCCTGAAATTTGAAATTACTTAATTAAAGTCAGTTGCATGAAAATAACCAACAATATTATGATAGATGTAATACCTGGACAATGAATTCTCCATCTTGCAACTTTTGTACACCTCCTACTTTAATGAAGTCAGATACATAGTCCTATAATAAGAAAAGTGTAGTCATTTAATCTGAAAATTTTGAATAGACCTCATTCCCTTCTCAGAAGGAACATCAAATTATCAATCTAGTAGTGAGGAAAAACTATTCACAAACTGGCTACCCTTTTGTTTAAATAATCATGAATTACCTCATTATCAGCAACACCGTAAAGGGCAAAAGCAGCATTATGTTGGAGAGAACCATTTTTTGAGTCGAGAAGCTTTAGAAGAGGCACCAGACCACCATTATATGCAATCCCCGCTTGGTTATGTGTGTCCTGGAAATAAATGAATTTCTCTGTGAAATTGACTGGTGCAGGCTACAATTGAGATCCTTAAAATGTTTAGAGCCTAGCACTTTGAAAAAAACTATGCATGTGTGTCAAATATTTGGATTCTTCGTCACCAATATACATAATGTGTTGTTTTCAAGTGCAGAAACAGTTTGATAGGAAAAAACTAAAATATCCAGCGTATATAGGATTGACCATTTGGACATGTTTCAGCGTATGAAGACCACAGGATATTATTACCACCATGGTAAGATATTGGTATTTTGGTTAATGTAGATAAAGCAGTTTAATTTAGTATGACTGCATGTGGATTATCCCTTACATAAATATAGTCAAATAATCTAGAAAGGGAAGTTAACACATTAAATTTTGTTGATGTCATGGTGTCAGTGTGTTGGCAATGGTGGAACCAGAGGTGGAGAACCTTGGCTACGTAGGGCGTAGCCGCGGGTAGCAGAGGAGCGAGGTTTTGCCCCTCGGCTCCCTATTTTGTTAGAGGGTAGAGATAGGAAAATGACAATTTCATTCTTGATTATTCCTGAGAGTGCCCAGCAGCTTACATAGCCATTTGGCAGCTAATTTCCCTCAAATCCCTCTCAATTATTCCCTAGTCACTTTCTAAAAGTAGCACCTGCTAATTATGTGGCCAAATTCCTTTCTACAGGCGCCATTCTAGCCACTATCATGGCTTGATGGACTTGCCTTATTGGCTTGTATCTCTTTCCCCACATGACAGTTGATGTTAAATAAGTTGTAGTGATGTATTTTGCATGGGTGATTTACTGATTTTAAACTGTTACTCGAAAGAATCAATCAACTAGTGACAATATAGGGCCTATCCCTCAGCCTGCAGAACCATTCCCACAAGCACAGATTCAAGAGGCTTATAAAGTAGTAAATCAATCAACTAGTGAGTAGTGACAATATAGGGCCTATCCGCCTATCCCTCAGCCTGTAGAAACCATTCCCACAAGCACAGATTCAAGAGGCTTATAAAGTAGTAAATGTTACGTGTCATAGATCACAAGATAATGGATACAGTGCAAAAGCAAACAGACAAAAACCATGGCCACTGTTGCCATTGTGGTTGCCTCCATCATCAGGACTCTCTGGGCGAGGATGCACCTTGCCATCTTTGTCTTCGACGCCCTCATTGGTGAGGACAGCAACTCCATCTGATGTTCTATCGATTTTCTTTTCAATTAGCGTCAATCCATAGTAGTGGTCGTCGAGGCGGTCGTTCATCGTAGTCATCTAGCCCAACAGCCGAGTAATTGCCACCATGAGGAAGTTAAGCTTCTCATCCACGTACATGGTCGCAGGATCTTGAGCAGAACCAGACATAGTTGTCGATGTTCCAACCAGCTCTGATACCAAATTCATACTGGCTAGGTTGACAAGGTAAATCTCATCCTAACCGGGGAGACCTTTATTCCTTGATGCCCTAAGACAACTATGGCCAGCACCTTTTATAACCCAAGGTGACTTAGGCCCTAAGACTCAACATCAATCTAATTTGCTATAACATCAATCTAATCTGCTAAACCAATATCAATCTAATCTACTACGCTTTAGGAACTAAACAGAATTTAGGGAAATAGATAACTAACAAATATTCCTAATATTTAGTCCTACTTAACTACTACTGCCTGCCTATAGGCTATAACAGCAATAGATGTGAAGTGTATACTGATCACAATAGCTTGAAATATATCTTCAACCAGACAGACTTAAACCTGAGGCAAAGCAGATGGTTAGAATTAATCAGGATTATGACTTAGACATACACTACCATCCTAGCAAGGCCAATGTACTGGCAAATGCCTTAAGTCAAAAAGCACATTGCAACATGGCAATAGTAGGAGCAGCCCAAGATCAGTTGTGCAAAGATTTTGAGAAACTCGGACTTATCATAGTAAAACCTGGTACTCTAGCCACATTAGATGTAGTCCCCACCTTGGCGGACCAGATTAGAGATTCCCAACTTGAAGATCAAGGAATTAAAACCATCAAGGAAAACATACTCCAAGAAAAATGTTCTGAGTTCACTATTGATGATCAAAGAACTTTATGGATGGGAAAATGTATATGTGTACCAGTGTTCTAAACGGAGGCGCTAGGCGAGCACCTAGGCGGAATTAGGTGCTGGGTGCCACCCCAATGCCGCACGGAAGGCTTGGGCGGCCGGCTGGGCGAGCGGGGTGCCTAGGCTAGTCAACCGTAGCCTGGGCAGTTGACCGCGGCGCCTAGGCACCCTAGCGGTGGCAGCGGCTAGCTATATATGACGCTTGTCCAGGGGGAAACAACAAAAACGTCATGGTTTTAGGGTTTCTGAGTTGCAGTCCACCCAGCCACCGTCATGACTCCTGTTCCATGGCTCCGGGCTTGCGCACAGCACTCTGGCACTCGCTTCGGGCTCGCATGCTGCCCTCCAGCGTTGTGCTTTGGCCTCAGGTGCCGCGCTCTGGCCTCGTGTACCCATTGTTTCACGCGCTCACCATAGGTGGCAACACTCAGCCGAGTGGCCCGAGCTAGTGGAATGCTAGGACAGGGAGAAGAGAAGGGGAGGGGCAGGCGTGGCTAAGGGAAAGAAGAAGAGGATAAGCCTGTTGCCTGGGATTCTAAGGAAAAGTAAAGACAATGCGTGGGAAAAGGTGTGGCTGGGAAGGAGAACAATTAGGTGCCGCCTGGGACTCCGGGAGAAAGCGCCTAGACCTTGGAATAGGAAAATTAACTATGGACGCCTGGATTGCAGGAAAAATAATTATGGATACCTAGTAATGCAAAGAAAAAGCAGAAGAAAACTGGCAGACCTAGGCGCCGCCTAGGCGCCTCTAGGTGCTAGGCGCCAGGTAGCCGCCTGACTAGCGCATAGCGCCTACGTGAACACTGATGTGCACTAGATGAGAGACGTCTAAAGGACATGATTCTCATTGAAGCTCATCAGTCAGCATACTCTGCACCCGGGAAGTACCAAGATGTACTAAGATCTAAAGAAACATTTTTGGTGGTCCAAAATGAAGGATATCATGGACTACGTGGCCCATTGTGACATCTGTCAGCGAGTCAAGGGTCAAGGCAGAACATCTAAAACCTACTGGACTGTTACAACTACTTCCAATCCCCAAGTGGAAATAGGAAGAGATCAGTATGGATTTTATAACTAGTCTGCCTCAGACTCAAAGAGGATATGACTAATGACTCTATTTGGGTAATAGTGGACCGTCTCACTAAAGTTGCTCATTTTATTCCAATCAAGACTACTTACAATAGTAAACAGCTAGCAAATTTGTACATGAATCATATCGTTTGTTAGCATGTACTACCCAAGAGGATCGTATCCAATAGAGGAACCCAGTTCACCTCAAGGTTTTGGGAGCAGCTGCATGAAGCCCTTGGTACTCACTTAAATTTCAGTACTACATATCATCCTTAGACAGATGGCCAAACAGAGAGGGTAAATCAAATATTAGAGGATATGTTGAGAGTCTGCGCTCTAGAGTTAAGAGGCAGTTGGAATCTATGCTTGCCATATGCAGAATTTTCCTATAGCAATAGCTATTAAGCCAGTATACAGATGTTCCCGCATGAGACATTATATGGACGAAAGTGTAGGACACCATTATGTTGGGATGATAAAAGTGGTAAGAAGATGTTTGGGCCAGATATTATTGAATCAGCTGAAAGCCAGGTCAAGATCATCTGCAACCGTCTTCACTGCCTAGAGTCGACAAAAGAGCTATGCAGACCGTCGTCGCATAATGCTTGAGTTTGAAGTTGGTGATTATGTATACCTATGGGTATCACCCCTGCGTGGTGTTAAGAGATTTGATATCTCTTGAAAGTTAGCACCAAGGTATATTGGACCATATCCTATCACAGCCGACGAGGTGAAGTTACTTATCAGTTGGAACTTCCTGCTACCTTGGCTGATGTGCAGATTGTGTTCCATGTATCCCAACTGAAGTGCCTATGCATTCTTGAAGAGCAAGTGCCCCTAGAAGGTGTGACATTTGAAAAGAACCTAACTTATGAAGAGCAGCTGCTTCATTTTTTGAAAAGAATGTCAGACTCAACAAAAGGTGATCAAGTTCTACAAGGTTTATTCACCTAGCGTCAGATCGAGATTTTCTTAAGGGGGTAGGTTTGTAAAACCCATTTTTCCGAAGCAATTCAAAAACATAATTGAGATCGAATTTAAATTTGAATCTTTGATAATTTGATTTGAACAATAGTTCCAAAGTAAATTAATCCTCAACTAATTAGTAATTACTATTCCAAATCTGAAAACACTATTTCCGTCCAAATATCAATTTCCTTCTAATCTAATTATTCAAACCAAATTTTGGAATTTTGAATCATTTTCCCTTTTCAAATTCAAAAGGGACGGGTCGTTACATGCTATATCATTGATTCACTGTTAGTGTTCTTTCAATGCTACATCCATAAAAGACACAGTAAACAGTTTACTAACAAACATAAGTGGCCAGATTAGTGTTGCTAAATAAAACAAGGATAATTAATTAAACCTGAGCAAGCCTTCCAAGGGCAAAAGCAGACATTTCTCGGAGTTGGACATCAGCTGACTGTAGCATTTCAATTAGCGGTCGTACTGCGCCTCTTTGCACAATATGGACCTGTAACGAACACACATGCACAGAATGTTTACCAATGAACAGGTAAGAACACAGTAAAATATTTAGCAAGCTCAACTCAAAAGGCAATCCTTTAAGTTTGACAAACAAAGTAGAACCGCAGCATCTCTCACACGAGAGTACTATATCAAAGGGAAAGTTCTGTTGCATCAATTGATTCAACTCATCATAAAAGAATTAAAAATAAGCCAATTAACAATGAATGAAGATTCATCAAGTACCTTGCAATCAGAGTCAGCCGAAGCAAACTGCCCTAGCAACAAAGCTGCCTCTCTTTGACTCTCCGTACAGCAAGAACTGTAAAACAAACAATCATAAGATAACAAGCAACCTATCCTTATCAAGTTAAAGCACTGAAGTTAATCAGCTTTCAGAAATATGTGCACAATGATATCTTTGCAGTAGTTACTAGTTAGACGTATGGCCTGTTCAACCAAGCAAGCGGATACTACTGTAGTAATTGGAAATTTCAAAAGTTCTCATGCAGAGCTCAGATTATAGTTATCAGGAGTAGAATTCAACAAATATTTTTTTTTGAAATAGGCCACACGAACCTGACCTTGTTTAAAGGTCATGGGTGTGTCGAGATGTGATACGAGAACTTCCCAAGAGGTCATCCATCTTGGTATTACTCCCGCCTGGACACACTTAATATTAGAGTTCTAACGAGATTTGGTGCCAGCTAACTCACATCCCTTTCATTCAACAAATATATATAATATGATTTATGCGTCAATGACTCGATGTTTCCCAAATACAGTTTAAAACTGTAATCCTAAATTGCATATGACAATTATACCTTAATAACCCAATTACAGGTTGGAGGGCCCCTGCATTAAGAACCTCTTTCTTGATATTTGGGGATGAATGAACCAAATTTCCGATTACACCAACCTGACATTTCAACAGAGTATTTATTGGCATGCATTATAATGAAGAGAGCATAAACAGGGGTAGTTCCAAAACTAGGGTGGAATCCATGCAAGATTGTTGTAATGCATGTAGGATCAACAAAATATTTCAGATTTAGCTTGGCAATCCCATCAACTTGCTTAATAGAACCAGTTACATTGATAGGCCATCCTCCAGTCAAATGACTAAAAACTGCCACATGACAAATCATGGTGGGGACCTAAGCATCTTCAAAATTGGTAATTAGGAGCTCAAACTTATTTTATCAATTCAGTATCCTAACATGCTATTTACCCCTTCATTAACCTGTAGGTGGGCCTAATTAGCTTCTTAACCAAGTTCATGCTAAGTTTTCAGCACACTAATCTATGTTTTGTCCCAGACATGCAAGCTTACATGGTTTAATATGTTCATGCAGTATGCTCATTTCATCCAACCAAGTACAACAATCAAGCAACAAAGCCAAATTTGGGTGTGTATGAGGATCTCTATCTATCTATCTATCTCGCTCTCTCTCTCTCTATCTATCTATCTATCTCTATCTCTCTATATATATACACACTTCAAAAAGTGAATTCTGATACATCTTAAATCTTAATATTGCTATGAAACAATATTATTTATCTGAGGTTAATTCTAGTCTATACATCAGAACCAATGTGGGATATCTGTTTAAGAGCACTATCATGGTGCTTCAATGTGAATGACTGAATGTTAATGAATTCACACCTTAGATGCAAAAATCTTTGAATAGTTTATGTGTTGCACATAATGTAAATGCCACATGATGGTAGACAGGATGTAAGGTAAGCACCAATCAACTAGGTTCCATTCCAACTGAAAAAACAATTATGAATTATTCTGTAAAACATAGTTATGATTTAACATTAAGTTGTAGACAGGATTGAAATACTGGTGTTACACTGGTTACTGATTTCACCATCACTATAGATAACACTTTAGTTATCAGTGCCAAGTACCCTACATTGGTTTTGAGGTATTGTTAATTGATCTGAATGTTGTATGTTATCATTTACTATTTGGAGTTCAGAGTAGGAAAGAGTATGAATCAACTTCAAATAAAATTTGCTACAGTAAACCACAAACACAGTGGAGTTCAATCGTTCTGGGAAAAAGAGTATAACTTCTGAATCAAGATTTCAGATAATTACTTGGAACATCAACAGCAAAAATGCATAATTATTGCATATATTGGTCAGCATCAACCCAAAAAAAGGTCTGCCGGAGAAGTGCAGTTCATAATAAAAAATGAATTCTTAGATTCTTACTGCTTCATAGTGAATTGCAGCATCCTCTGATCGAAGCATTAAGATCAGAGTTGGCAAAGCATTGCAATCAACAATCTGCATCAAAGGGAATTTTCACCACAGAAGGGTATTTTGTATGAGTAAATATGGATGTAACTGTGCCACTGTGATGTTAAAATATATCATAATGTGGCTTCATTGTTTTGAATTTTTAACGTCACACCTGGCTTTTGTTTTCATCATTTTTGAAAGCCAGTGTCCGCAGGGCCCCTGCAGCTGCCCTCTGCACCTTAAGATCCTGTGATTCCAGCAATTCAACAAGAGGTGGAATTCCACCTTCAATTCTGCAGTAAATCAACATTAAAAAACATCATCCAAGATTCACTAAATAGAGGAGAATTAAACCATCAGAAAAGTATAGAAGAAAACCTGACGCAAGTTTTGATATTGCTATTTTCATGAGCTAGATTGGTGATTGCATCAGCTGCTCTCCTGATAACACTGTTAACTGCCCTCAAATTTGCAGCATTTTTGTGCCTTTTTAAGAGATTCACCAGCAGTGGTAAGGCACCAGCATCAACTATAATTTGTTGATGTTCAGGCTGTCGTGAAAAGTAAATGATTAAATTTCTCAAAAATACTTAGGTCAGACACATAATATTAAAGCTGGCATGCTCAAGAACATTAGATTAGATTTCTTGAATGGAGCTCAGAAACACTATATCTACTAAAAAACTATCAATACCCTAGGTCTAAAGTGTCATGTTTAATTGTACTATTAAATTTTGTTAGACAATGGTTTGTCTGAATGTACCATTTGAGATGACAAATAATCGAAGCAATCGGAACGAAACTACAGCACAAATGGAAAACTAATCCAAAGAACCTTACCTTAACTGCTAAGAGGCCAAGAGCGAAGGCAGCCCCCTTCTCAACTTCATGCTCGAACAGCCGTAGCTGATGCTCCTCCTGCACCACCGACAGGGCAGGGGGCTCCTTCAGGTGGCACACCAACGCGGGTACGGCCCCGCCCTCTACAATCACGTTCACAACCTCTTCTGCGAAAACACAAATTCAGATCCGCCTCAGCAACGGCCCGGGGCGGGTTCGGAAAAGCATGGATCGGCGCGACGGTCTTGGGTGTGGGCGAGGGAGGTTACCGTTTTTAGCGAGCTCGGCGAGGACGTGGGTGGCGCGCTTGGCGGCTGCACGGTCCGCGTGGCGCCAGGAGAAGCACCGGTTGAGGGCGTCGACCTGCGTGCGGACCTCGCGGGCGAGCGATGCCTGGGAGTGGCGGCAGCAGATCTCCGGACCGACCGAACCGTCCTCCTCGTCCTCGTTGTCGTCATCGGCAACGGCGCTTCCGAGCGACGACGGGGTGGCGGTGGCGGCGGCCGCCGCAGCAGCAGCAGCCGAGGCGGAGGCCGCGGCCTCGTCCTCCAACTTCCTCTTCTGCCCCTTGCGGCGCGGGCGATGCGGCGGCTGCTCTCCGCCTCCATTAGAGGGTTGGAAGGCGAGGGGGAGGGCTTGTCGGAGGTTGAGGGAATGACGGAAGCAAAGGGTATTCCCCCCCCCCCCCCCCCCCCCCCCCCCCCCAAAAGCGAAACGACTTATTTGCGATAGGTTAAACCTGAAGTTTACTTTTTTTTTTCCGTGTGATGACTCTCGTTTCCCATTGAAGTGATTTTACCGTGTATCAGAATTAACCGTAAAATTAGTTAGCTAAATAAATAAAGTTCATTTTTAGAATAGGGATAGGGAATAAATTTTTGTTTTTCCTCTAGATGACTTTAAAAAAAACTGAAGTTTATCCTTTTCGTGTGATGACTTTTCTTTCACAATCTCGCTACAAGTGATTAATGGCCGGATTGGGGTTGCTTATTTTTAGAGACTAAAGTTTAGTCTCATTTAATTTCTAAAATCCACACAGGATTGTTTATTGGGACTAACTTAGTCCCTAAGTTGAGTCCATTAGTCCTTTGGATGTGCTTATTGGGACTAAAAAGTGCGGCACACACTATTCTTATTTATGAACCCCTCAATTAAATGATGTTTAGTCCCTACATCCAAACAGAGAACTAAACTTTAGTCCCTACTAAAATAAATAATTTTAGTCCCTAAAAATACGCAAGATCATCCAAATGGGGCCTAACTATAGATCAGATTTAATTGTAAAATTGTTTAGACTGATGATTAAATTTAATTTTATAATAGGGAATAATGAAATAAATGACTATTATATTTATGTTATCTTTAGATTTTAATAATTATATGTGATGATTTTTGTTGTAGATCTAAAATTACATGAAATAAACAGAATAAATAATATAAATTAGTAATCATATGCTTATCCGTATTGTATACTAATATATACTTCAATCAAGTATAAATTACTTCTATTTTAATCACTTCGTTTAAAATCCACCCAAAATAAACACTACCAAATGGATCTTTACTGTTTTACGTACACTTTTACGCCTGCCTAAGTATTTTTTTGGCGGTGATATAACATTTTTATTGGGGATAAAAAAATTGTAGAAGCTCATGTTTATCACAAACTAGGTAACCTGTACCAAATATCTGCAGCTCTTTAACCAAAATCATCTCTGCAAGTGCAAGTGTAAGGACTAGTGACAACTTCAGAACTACTATATTAAAATGAGCTTGGCTTTGCTGCTCCTGAGAAGAAAACACGTCGTTTTTTTCACGTTGTTAGAATTGATTCAGCATCTTCGTCTCCTTTCATCTCCTTTTAGATCTGACTTTTGCTCTCCTCTTACTTCCGCCACGCACACCGCTGTCGCCCACTCCGTGCTCCGCCTTCCCATCCTGAAGATGTCGCCCCTCCTCCCATGGACCCATGTCTCCGCCTTCACCGACATGGCTGCTACCGCTGCCCACTCGCTCCTCCACATCCCACTGCCCTGAACCTTGTTACCCTCATCCACCTAGCGTTGTCGCCTCTGCCATGGCCGCCATACTCGCCCGCTCTCTCCTCCACCTCCCCGTGGCGAAGCTACCGCCCTCGCCTATCTAGAGTCCACCAACCTCGACGGCTCAAGCTCCTTGGACGCCACCTTTTGCTAGGTCTAGTTCTGGGAATGGAAGCCTCACCGCCTTCCTCGTCACGGTGTCCACGGCGCCCTACCTGTCTCGCACATCAATGTCAACCGCCATGTCCCATGTCTACCCTGCTCCCCCGCCTCCTATGGCTTGTTGTTCCTTGATCCCTGCTCTTTGGTGTTCATATTTCTTCACTAGTGATGGAAGCACCTTCGCGAAGCTCCTACGCGGCCGTCCGCCTCGGTGACGCCGTGTGTGCTGACCCCCTTCAATTTTTTGAACCCCTTCGATCTGACTTTCGACCCCCCCCATCTTCCTTGACCGCGTCACTCCACTCGCCCAAAAGCCTCGAGCTGCCTGCACCGTCGTCGTCTTCTCCCTTGTGTTGTCATTCATGGTATGTTTTACTCTGTTGTACTTGATTGTAAGGCATCGTAACACCCTAACATAGCCACATAGAGCCTTTGGTGATGCATCAGTTTAACATATTTGTTGTTTTACACACAGATCATTGCCTAGATTTGTTGTTTCCTGCTTTCTTTACTTTTCTGTGTTTTAAGTTCATGTGGGTTTGGAATGAATTGGTTAGATTTGTTGCAATTTTTCTCAGGTGGCTTTTCTTTACGAGGCTTCAAGACGTTGCTAGAGATGTTCACTCCATCCTGCTACTTTTCCTCCTAGGTACGTTCGTTTATAGTGGGTGGGGATCTATGGGTGGGCCCTCTTACGTGAAAAATGTGCAACTACAATGTTCGCCACCTCTCTAGAGCACATCGCTAGTAATAGTTATAACGACGATTTTGCGTTGGGATTTAGATGGTGTAGAATTGTTAGCTTAGAAAAAAATGGTAGGAAAGCAAAATGTAGGTTTGCACTTGCAAAAAGTGGTAGAAAATGTGGAATATATATATATACACACACACATGAAAGTGTTATTAATACCACGTGTGTAGAATACCTATTCTACACCGACTACTTTCAGTAGTAGATTTTTTCAGTAGAATAGTAATTGAGTATTACTTTTTTCTCAGTAGTAGATTTTTCGGTAGAATCTATGTTACACTCGTGGGGTAGGGTAACATTTGTATATAATACTCATTATTGTTATCCGGAGTGTATTGTTAGTCGTTTCATTAAATTAAATTTACTAAATCCACTATAAATATGTTAATAAATGTTTTATTTAAGCCCGATCAAAATTTAAAGTTCGACTTAAAAAATCAAATGACATGTAATATAAAACGGTGTGAGTATATGGAAGGGTGTTTTGGACTACTAAGTTTAAGTGAATAGAAATTAACATAATACTATGTCATCTCTCTCCTCACATAAAACTCATCCCACCACATCCTATCATCTATATCTCTCAAATCCGGAAATTTTGATCTCTTGGTCTGTAATTGAGTAATATTTGCTCTTTTGTCGTACTTTGCATATGATAATCGAGTCTAGGAACCGCATATCATACATCCATATGCAACAAGAGGCATATGCTTCAATTGTGTGTGGCATGAGAGGAAATCTTCTCTAAAATCTAACATCAGCATTAAATCCATTATGCACAAGGGATCTTGGGAAGTAGCACACGAATGAACTCAAACAATAGACTACATGGGTGTTGTTTTCTTTGTCCAAAAATTAGTCCCATCATATCGAATGTTTGATACAATTTTGAAGTATTAAATGTAGATTATTTACAAAACTTATTCATAATCAGTGGATTATTCGCGGGATAAATCTAATGAGCCTAATTACACTATGATTTAACAATGTAATGCTACAATAACATTTGCTAATCATGGATTAATTAGGCTTAATAAATTTGTCTCACGAACAATCCTCTGATTCTGCAATTATTTTATAATTAGTTCATATTTAATCCTTCAAATTAATATCCAAACATTCGATATGACACAAACTAAACTTTAGTCTACGAAACCAAACACCCCCTATAACTAGATATGGAGTGGACATGACAAAAGCTCGAGTGTAGGGGCGGGAACAAGATGGGACACGCCTGAGTTGACTAATACGATAGTTAGACCTATCCTCGCTCGGACTCATACCTCCATGCCCCTGGATGGATCCCTAAAAACATTTAGGGAGGGCCGACTCAACCACAATATATGTATATATAAATTATTTATTATTTTAAATTTTATTAATATAATATCATAATCATAACAAAAATATTAAATTTATAAAGGATTTATACACAATATACTATAAATATACTGAAAATATCTGGAAATAAAAAAACATGTTACTCTGGGCGGTAGGGGGCGCGTGCCCCCTTGCACCCTAGATCCGTCGTTGCATGCCCCACCAATCAAAATGCTAACCTAGACCCAGATCTACCATAGATCCAATCAAAGCTGGTGGCAAAAGCGGCAACGGTGGTGTTGGTGTCTTTTTTGTCAAGCGTATGACCTGAGAGATCTTCTTAACTCTAGTGCATGTCCTATAATCTTAGAAAAAGGTTGAGCATACCAATTAATTTGACCCTGCAACTGATAAGGAACTAGAAAGAATAATTTTAGTAGCAACGTCGATCGGCTATCGAGTCGATAACTTGTGGTGAGAATAAAATAAATAGGAATAAATGCGCCAGTCGGTCATAGGGCCGATGACCACGTCTATGCTATCAGGCTTAACACGCTACGACCGATAGGGTGAAGTCCTTGTGCATAAAGACCGATGAGTGTCTCTCAGACGCGAGTGGAATATAGCGTAGAAATAAAGATAAGCTATTGGCTTGTACTCCGATAGAAACTAAACTTAGCATACCACACAATCGTATCCATACATCAATTACTGTAACTACAAGATCGTACCTAAACAGACTTGCTAGTCACGAGAAATCAATAACACTTCAACACATCGGGCATACTTATTTAGATGAATACACAACATGAACCAGATACAATAGAACGAGATATTGGACTTAACCAATGAAGCATCAAATTATGACACCTAGTTCACATCAATCTAGATATCAAAGTGATGCAACCTTGACCTAGCAAGGTATATCAAGATAAACTGGCGATCACACTAACCAAACTGATGCCTCAAGAGATCGATACAATGCAGCTTGGTTCCAAGTGCTAAGTCCCACCGGGATTAACCTTGGGAACCCAAGGGTGGTAATGCACACGAAAGAGTAGTTTGTGTGTCCTTTAAACCTAGATAATTAGATACATATTATAGTCTAGAGACTTGCCATCCAAGTAATCTACGTTGTAACCGATTCTGGCATCTTTTCCCACCATTATCGGCTCCCTCACATCTGGGCATATTTTAAACGATATGGCTAGGCTTCTTTGACCACCTGTAACACCCCAGAAATTAAAAAAGATTAAAATAAAATAAAATATTATTTGAATCATTTCTGGATTTATTATTAAAGGAAAATTCATAAAAGAACCCAAACAAAGCCAAACAGGAGAAATCTCAAAATCTGGACTTGAAAATTTTATGAGATGAGCTAGAGACCAAATATAATTTTAGGAATTTTTACAAATTTTTATCAACAGTGATTCAACCCTTAACCAAATAAATGAATTACTGGAATTATTTAAATCAGAAAACAATTTAAACTCTTATTGGGCCTCAACCCCGAATCCGCCCTCAGCCCAGCCCAGCCCAACCGTAAGCCACTGACATGTGGGACCCGCCTGTCGGCGCACTCCCCCGCTCCCTCTCCCTCCACCGCGCCCCGCTGGCCCACCCGTCATCCACCCATGCCCTTCTCGCGCTCTCTGACCGACGGGCCCGCTTGTCAGGTTTTCCTTTCTCGTTCACACCGCCGACAGGTGGGGCCACCTGTCGGATCCATTCTCCGATGGAATCCCTCTCTCCCCTTTCCTTCCCCGGCGATCACCTTCCAAATTCTTGCCGCGGCCGCCCGTTTCACTCGGATCACCCCCTGATCACCTTCCCCTACATTCCCACCCCATTCCATCCATAGCCCACCGGTTTCATGATTAGGGAAGTAAATCCGAGGATTTGGAAACCTCGCCGGAGAGTTTAGGAACCCTCTCGGTTTCCTCCGATCACCTTGCCATCTAGACGCCGATGACCCTCCTATTTAAACCCCTCCGGCCACCGCTCGTTGCCCACCTCCTT
>JAAALK010000284.1:20051457-20071777 GCA_019279435.1 Zizania palustris
AAGTTCATCATCTTCTTTAGGCTTGATGTCACCAATTGACATTTTCTTCATTGCCCTTATCAAGCCTTCATCACCTACATCATCCAAATTCTCGTGTCCCTCTTGGGACCCATTAGTCTCATCAAATTGAACATCCGAGGTTTCTTCAACAATACCTTTGTTCTTGTTATACACTCGGTATGCCTTGCTATTTGATGCATATCTAAGAAGAAATCCTTCATCACAACGACTTTCAAACTTGGTTAGTCTAACACCTTTTATATAAATATAGCATTTGCAACCAAAAACACGAAAGTAAGCAATATTGGGTTTTCGTCCAATTAAGAGTTCATAAGGAGTCTTTTTCAAAAGACGATGCAAATAAAGACGATTAGAAGCATGGCAAGAAGTGTTTATAGCTTCCGCCCAAAAAGAGTCGGAGACACTATACTCATCAAGCATAGTTCTAGCCATCTCAATAAGGGTCCTATTCTTTCTTTCCACAACACCATTTTGTTGTGGTGAATAGGTGGCGGAAAGCTCATGCTTAATGCCGAGATCATCACAATAATCCTCAATATTTGTATTTTTAAACTCGGATCCATTGTCACTCCTTACTTTTACAATAGAAAAGTTGAATTCGTTTTGAGCCCGTTTTGCAAACTTTTTGAAAATCTCGGAGGTCTTAGCTTTGTCATGTAAAAAGAAGACCCAAGTAAATCTTGAGAAATCATCCACAATAACAAGACAAAAACTATTTCCACCGATGCTTTTGTAAGTTGTTGGACCAAATAAATCAATATGCAAAAGCTCCAAAGGTCTAGAAGTAGACATGATGCTTTTGCTAGGATGAGAGCAAGCAACTTGCCTCCCCGCTTGACAAGCACTACAAAGTTTATCTTTTTTGAATTTTATATCTTTCAAACCAACAACCAAATCTCTTTTTGCAAGTTTGTTTAGTTGATTCATTCCCACATGAGCAAGCCTTCTATGCCAAAGCCAACCCAATGAAGTTTTTGCAACCAAACAAGTTTTCAAATTAGCTTCATTTGAAGAGAGATCCACCAAATAGAGATTTCCAAAACGAAAACCTTTGAAAACTAAGGAGTTATCATGGATACTTGTTACAAATACTTCTTGAGGATTAAATGTGCATGAAAGGCCTAAATCACATAGTTGAGCAATAGACAATAAGTTGAAATTCAATGACTCAACTAGTGAAACATTGGAAATGGAGAAATCATTTGAGATAGCAATTTTACCTAGACCCATTACCTTTCCTTTACTATTGTCACCGAAGGTCACTCTTTCTTGATCCTTGGCACCAACTTCAAATGATGTGAACATCTTCCTATCACCGGTCATATGTTGAGTGCACCCACTATCAAGCACCCAATGTGATCCTCCGGTGTGGTAGTTTACCTACAAAAGAGATCAAGCCTTTTTAGGTACCCAAATCCTTTTGGGTCCTTGTAGGTTAGTTATCAAGGCCTTTGGCACCCAAATAGATTTCTTCTTTTCTCCTAAAATAGGAGTGCCCAAAAACTTAGCATAAATAGAGCCATCATTAGCTCTCTTAAGCATGTAATGAGAATCAAATACATCATTTCTAGGAACATTGCTTATGTGGCATTCACCAATTATGTGACCAAGTTTTCGACATTTATTGCAAAATTTTCCATTACATTTAACAAACCTTGGGGCTTGGTAGGAAGGCTTTTTGCCCTTCTTGGGAACAAAACCAAGTCCCTCCTTGTTGAAAGAGCATCTTTGTTGGCTTAAAATTTCATCAAGGGTATTTTTCCCTTTGAAGCATCTTTCCAAACTCTTACTTAGTTTGGCAACTTGCTCCTTGAGCTCATGATTTTCAACAATTAACAATGAATTAGATGAAGATGATATATTTGTTGAACATGAAGCAATATCAAGAGTGGATGAGCATGGCATAGCAAGTAAGTCATCACATGAGGTTGATATGCTAGTCTTTGTAGGAATGCAATTTTCAACATTTTGACATGCATCATCAAAAATATCACATGTGACCCCTATATCTACTTTTGGCCTAATGAGTGTAGAGGCAATGAGTGCTTCGTGAGCTTCCTCAAGCTTCTCATGAGAGACCAAAAGCATCATATGAGAAGTTTTCAACTCCTCATATTTAGCCGTTAAGGACTCATGATCTTTCTTGAGAGCCTTAAATTTGACTCTCTCTTTGCCACTTAACTCATTTAGCTCCTCAAGCATTTGTGCAAGATCATCATAAGATAATTCATCATCACTATCATTTTGTTCACTAACACAAGTAGATGTTACCTTAGTACTTCCTTTTGCCATGAGACAAAAAGGTGAGTATAGTGATGAAGCTTTCGTGATTGCGATTCCCGCCATGTTCTTCTTTCTTGAGTTTGACTCACCACCGGAGTCGGAGCTTGAAGAAGAATCGGAGCTATCTTCATTTGAATCCCATTCTCCCACAAATGCTTCATTTTTACCCTTTTTCTTGTTCAACTTCTTGAAGAGCCTTTTCTTCCCATTCTTTTCTTTGTTCTTCTTTTGAGATTTATCATCTTCGCTTTCTTGTTTGTTCGGGCATCTTGATGCAAAATGACCCTTCTCATTACACTCGAAACATCTTACATTCTTGAGGTTTCTTTTGGTTGACTTCTTGTCACCATTGTTCTTGAATGAGCTTGAAGAACTTCCTCTCTTTTTCATGAACCGGTTGAACTTTCTCACAAAGAGAGCCATTTCTTCATCCTCGGTATCGCCATCACAAGAGGTGTCTTCTTCTTCTTCACATTTCTTTTCCACCTTGGCCTTCAAGGCAATATTCTTCTTCTTGGATGAGGAGTGATCTTCGGCGCTTCCTTGAACTCTCTTGTTCTTGTAAATCTCATTTGTGTTGATAGTTCCCAAAAGTGTTGTTGGTGTCAAACTTGACATATCCGAGTTGATGAGGAAAGTCACCAACGTGTCATATTTCTCGGGCAAGGCTCTCAACATCTTTTGAGCAACTTCCAACTCCGTATACTTCACTCCAACACCCTTGAGATCATTGACAATCACATTAAGTCTTGCATACATCTCATTGACACTTTCATTCGGTAACATGGTAAATGTTTCATAGTTGATCTTGAGGTAGTGTGACTTGGCATTCTTCACGCTTGTTGTTCCATCATGTATATCTTGAAGAGTGGTCCAAATGTCGTGTGCCGTTGAAATATTGCTTATCCTATTGAACTCTTCGGCACACAAACAATTGAACAAAGCATTTGTAGCTTGAGCATCAAGTTGCATATCTTTCTTGTTTTGATATGTTAGATTCATCTTGTCTTCAACTTCAAAACCTAACTCAACAATACGCCAAATTTCAAAGCTCATGGCTTTGAGGTGAGCAGCCATACGAACTTTCCAAATAGAATAGTTAGTGCCATCAAAGTAAGGACCTTTGCCTACGTTGTGAACCACCTCGTCGGACATCTTCTCTCTAAGCGGTAAAGCCTAACTTGAGAGACCAAGCTCTGATACCACTTGTAGGATCGATGTACCGACTAGAGGGGGGGTGAATAGGCGGTTTTTAAAACTAATTCGATTTCAGTTAAACAATGATCAAGGTCCTAAGACAATGGTAGCAAACTGCTAGAACAAGTATATTACTCTAGAAAAGTAAGCTAGCACAAATAAACTTGCTCGAAGATAAAAGGGACAAGAGACAACCGAATTTTATCCCGAGGTTCGGAAATTTGCCAATTTCCTACGTCCTCGTTGAGGCGAGTTTCACTTGACCGCTCTCTTCACCAAGCCTCGGATTTCTCAAAGAGAAATTAGCTTGAAGATGAGCCGGCACCGGAAGTGCAACTCTCGGGCCTCGATCACTAGTGGTAGCTCTTCTCCACTCCGGATAGGCGAGCTCCAACCTTCACAACCTCCCGGGTCTCCTCCACAACCTTCTAGGAGAGATCACCGGTTCCTTCTCCAAGCCATCTAGGAGATGGCAATCTCCAAGAGTAACAAGCTGCAATCAAAGCTAGGAGAAGAGGATCAAGTGCCAAAATGCCAATGCAATGCAATTCACTCAATCACTTGATCACTCCTTTTCTTTCCCAACCTCACTAGTGCTCAAATTAGTGCTCAATGGTGGGAGAGACTCTCTTATGCTCAAGTATGCTCAAATGAATGCCAAAAGTCTAGCAAAGGAGCTGTAGCAAGGGTTTATATAGCCACACACCCAAAAACTAGCCGTTACACAAGCTAGGTGGCTCTCTGCGCATTGTCGGTCTGACCGTCCATCTTGGGCCAGTCTGACCGACCACAACTGCAACGGCTAGAAAACTAGCCGTTTACTGATGTGACAGGACGCCTCGGTCTGACCGGCCATGCTGGCCCGGTCAGACCGGCCCTACCCGGTCTGACCGGCCATCGGCTCGGTCGGACCGATAGTGCTCCCGTCGGCTCTGTAAACCAGCAGTTTTCTGCCCTGCGCAACCCGGTCGGACCGGCCTCCTGGCCGGTCGGACCGCCCAACTCCAGCCGGTCTGACCGGACCCACATGGTCGGTCAGACCGCTAGGGTCAGACAACTCCAACAAAATGCTGCAATAGTTTTTCAAGGAATTTGCCAAAATAGCAACTTTTGCAACAAACACACATGATCAAAAGATACTATATGCAATGCAAATTGGCACTTGAAAAACAACTCATAACCAAGATGCAACCCCTCTTTATAGTACGGCAAAAACAAAATTTAAACCTAGCCTAATTGATCGCTTCAAACACCTCGATCAATTTCTAGATTGCTTCAAACCTTTTGCCGTAACCTTTAAACGTCCAGATCTTCGGGTTTCCATCTTGTGCTCCATTTGCGCGGGACCTACTCATTTCCTTCATACTTAAGAAAAATATTAGTCCATAAAACGCATGTTTATCATTAATTACCAAAACTCACATAGGGCCTAGATCTTCAGAGGCTTTGTCAGTTTCAGCGCAAAACTGACAACCGTTGATTCTGTATCCGACTGTCCAGAAGAGAAGCCGTAGTTGCTACGAAAACTTAGCTTCCGGATAAGTCATCTGTAACTCTAGGCCCACAGTCAGTCAGTCGTGTCTGTAAAAATTCCTAAGGGCAGTAGAGTCTTTTCCTTTATTTTTGAGTCTGTAAAAACCCTAAGGGGCTGGTAGAATATTCCTAGTGTTGGGCTGCCTATAAATAGGACCCCAATCCCTAGGGTTTGGACTATCCCTTTGTGCTGAAATCAAATCCACTCTATTGGGTCACTTTTTGTCTCTTGCTTTGTCTCTCTCCTCTTTACTCCTGTTTGCGCCGCCAGGAAGATTTACTCTTGTTGTTGTTCTGCATTTATTGTTCAGTGAAGTTTCTAGTCACAAACCGTGTGCAGCAACATCTGAGTTTTTATTTGCTTCATTTCTCTTTCACAGCAACTGTTTCCTTTGATTTTGAGGCTTCGGAAGCTTCTCTGCTGCTTGTGTTCTTCGTGAGTAGTAGTACTAGTTCTTGCTGTTGCAAGTAGTACTACTACTGTTGCTACAGCTCACTGTGGCAGCTTTTCACCTTCTCTGCACTGCTTTTTGATCGAAGCTGACAGGTTCCAGAACCTTTTCAGGCTGTTTCTGGCGAAGCTACCTTCACTGTTCGAAGCCCCCTCAGCTCCGTGAGGCAGGCTTCGATCTAACATCTTCAAAGCCTTCGCTCAAACTGCGAACTTCGGTTTTTGGGTCTGAGTTGCTAGCTTCGATGTTCTTTCAGAATGGACAGCATCGCATACTTCGAACAAACATACTCCGAATCTAGCTGTTCGAAGAGCACACTTCAATAGGCTTCGAAGTTGGGTTCGAAGCTTGTCTTTTCTGATAGACTTCGTTTTGATTTCCTGTGGCGTGTCAACCTTCGGTTCTCCTTCCGAAGCTTTCCCTGTTCGAAGATAGAGTGTAGGCTTCGGACTTGTTTTTCTGTCATGTGACAGACTTCGCTTCTTTGTTCGAAGGTTGTCCTTTTGTGTGTTGTGTTCGAAGCTTTCAGTTCGAAGGTTTTGCTTCGAATCTTTCGGTTCAAAGTTTTGATCGAAGTTTTGTCTTCGAAGTGCACACTTCGAAGCAGGCTCCGACTCTGTTATTTTGCTCCGAAGCTCTTTGTTCGAAGTCGTGTTCGAAGCCTTGGCTTCGAAGTACATACTTCGAACCAGGCTCCGGCATTATCATACTTCGCTCCGAAGTACACTTCGAACCGTGACACCTTCGGCATCTCGGACAGACTCCGTCACCAACCTCCGAAGCAGACCTCAACGTGCGAAGGGGGCTTTGCCAAGTTCCGAACAGGAGACAAATTTGGACAGTAACTTCTCTTTTCATCTTACACATACTTAGATCATTTCTTTGAGAAGTTTAGGCCTGTTACAACTTGTTCATCTACCTAGTTGCACCACTTTAGTTTTACACGGTTTATCATCAATTGCCTCTAGGTTAGAAACCTTTAGACTTAGGCCTTCTGTTTATTTTCTGCTGCATAGTCTGTTGAGGTGCGTTGGGTATTGGGAGCAGGCCATTGATTCGAAAGAATTTTTAAGGCGCCCATTCACCCCCCCCCTCTGGTCGCTACTTTCGGTCCTACACCGCCTTCCCATCATGAAGCTCAAGCCCGCATCCGCCGACCACTTTGCCCCGAAGAGATCGCAAGAAGAAGAAGTGGCGAAAAACTGAAATGTGGATCGATCCCTAGAAAAGACTCGCAAAACTCGACAAAAATAGCAAGATGAAGAATGGAGTTGGGATTCAGATTGTATAGAGAAATGTCATAATGATGAAGAATGCCACGAAGGAAGGGATGCGCTGGCAATCCGATGCCACGAAGAAAGGAGTTGAAGACCACGATCTCGTGGGTATATAGGGATGGAAATGTCTTGCCCTGATCCTCCAGCGCCTACACCGCTTCTTCTCCCATGGAAGAGATGCGAAACTTTTCTAGGTGATCCACTGGCTTCCAAGGAGTGCTTGCCGCCATTGGAGTCCTGGATGCCCTTGCCAAAGGTTTCAAACTGAACAACTATCGGCCTTTGTGATAGCAAACCGCGCAGTTGTAGTGCTGGAAACTTTTGCGAGGCGCCAGGAGAACAGAAGATGAAGCAAAAGATGGAGTACTACTTCAAAGTGCATCGGGGAAAGTTACTTATGACTTTCCTCTCAGTGGTTCCCCGTCCCGAAGCGTCGTGACTGCCAAAGGGATCTCTCGGAAGGTCCTGATCTGTGCTCTAGAAGACGAAGCAAGCAAAAAGCAAGTGAAGTGACACCACCAACTACCATATCCCCGCGTGGTAACTTCTACCCACAAGAAGCCGCACAGTTTCGAAATCAACTACTCCAACGGTAAACTTCCCCAAAAAAGATGATTTGAGACTGAAGTTCATTCTCTGAAGGAACTTCAGCCTCGGGGGCTGCACTCGGTAGGTGTACCTGGGCGGGGCACCAATCGAAGGCATGGCTACATCAAGGGTACTTGGATCTCTTCCCACAAGCTTCGAGCACGACGCACGCCGACAAGAGCTCAGGGGCTTCTGTTGGGGATATGATCCAAGGTACCCCACCGAGTGGTTTCACTCGGATTGTTGACTGCTGGCTAGGCCAGCCTATGAAGGACTTCCCGACCGCTAGGCTTTCCACTCGGGAGCAAATGTGCCTGAGTGGTGAGATGCCAAGTTGAAATGTGCCTTGGTTTCAAGTCTGTGATGAGTGATTGACAAGTTGCCTTTTGGGTGAAGGGGTCCCTCCGAAGGGGTTCGGAGGTGTTTTCCGAAGGGTGTGGATTTAGCTGGCTGTGACTATGCAGCGGAGTGTGTTTGTCGGAGGGGTCCGATAGAGCACGATGACTTGGTGGTACCGAAGGGCTCGATACTTTGGGTTGTACACCGGAATGTGTACCAAAGGTTGTTTACCGGAGAGGTCTCCGGGGTATTGGAAACACTTGTCTGTTTGTCGGTGGTGCGTAGGTCACTTCAGAGGTGGCGGATGGTTCACAGCGAGTGAACCTGGGTCAAGCGAGAGGCTTGATGACAGGCGAGCGGGGAACTCGGTCACAAAGGCTGCGTGGGGTCGAGGTCGGTCCTCAGGTCAAGGTGAGCCAGGTGAAGGCAGAAAGTGCGGATGGTGGCTCCGGCTGAAGGTACCCCAAGGTGAAGTCCTCAAAGGCGAGACATTTCAAAGTATGCTCCGAAAGGAGTGACTTTAGAGTATGGTGGACGAAGTCCTCAACATTGAGGCAAGGCGTTCGAAGTGTGCTCCGGATGGAGCCACTCGAAGGGACACCTGACGAAGGTCTCGAAAATCAAGGTGCATCGAAGGCATGGTCCGGATAAGGATCTTCGTAGAAGGGTGCTCGGGGCTGAGACACTACGAAGGGGTGCTTATGGATATGCTTCATGCGGAGGCCTTGAACAGAGGAACTTCGGAAGGTGGCCAAGGTACTCCAAAGGTGGGGCTTCGGAGTGTGGCTGACTCGAGGTACTTCGACCATGCATGGCTTTAGTACAAGGATTGACGGAGTTCGAGCTAGGAGTAGCTACGAATCCATGGTGGTCCACTCCGGAGGTGATGGTGCGAAGGCTCAAGAGCTTTGACGGCTTCAGCTCAAAACCGCCATTGTATCGAAGGCTGACATCAGTGAAGCGAAGGCCTACGGGTTCAATCTTGTCACCGAAGCTACTACACACCTCGTGTGCGAAGGGGGCTTCAGAAGACTCCAAATGTGCAAAGGCTAATCGTGTCTGCTCTGCAAAAGCTGATGTTGTCTCCTCTGCGAAGCTGACAAAAGAAGCCTCCAGAAAAGTAGACTACCATCTGTACCCCCTTGTCTTGCTGAGACAAAAACAGTGTAAACCCTAGGGGTAGAGTAGTCTATTCACAGGGCTGAATAGTGTCTATAAATAGAGAAGGCTGGCTAGGTCTAGGCAACACTTTGAGCATCCATTTCTAGAACTCTAAGCTAGCCGCCACACCCATGTACTTAGTCATGTGAGTCTTTTTGTGTTCCCTGTTTATGGAATGAAATCTACATTCTGTTCTTCATATGTTGCTTGAACTTGTATCTCTGTTTTTGCACAACCTGTGCTGTTTTCTCTGAGTTACACTTTGTTCTGGTCTCACCTGAGTTTGTACACTAGATCTTTTCTAAATAAGGATATTATTGTTTTGTGCATGCGAAGTGTGTGTTCGCTTTGTGTAAACTGAGATAACCCCTCTCTGATTACTAGCGAAACACTTAGTAGAGTTGTGGTCGAGGCCTGTTTTCTTCCCCGAGCGAAGTCAGTTCCGTCTGCCTGTATGCCTTCGGTATACGAAGCCTAGTACGAGTTGCTAGTGCAGGGTATATATTCGAAGTCCTCAGAGTGAAACCTTCTTCTGTGAAGTGCGTAGTGCGAAGCCTGCTCGAAGGCAGTGTGCAGAGCCTGTACTATCCTAGCAGAGTTGTGTTTTTAAACCTATGAGTGTGAGCGAAGTCTTCTTGACTTCGAATTTTTGCTCTTTGCGAAGCCTAATTTCGGAGCCATAAAATACCTTCGAATCAGACCTCCGAAGGATGTGTTCCAAGCCTGTTCCGCATGAGACTGATTTAAAACAGAAGGCTAGTTTTTGCTAGAAATCTTAAAAGCTCCCATTCACCCCCCTCTGGTCTCCCTTTTCAGTCCAACAACATTACTGATGGGGAAACAATATTGCCCATCACTAAATATTATTTTTTGAAAGTACTACTTTGGTCTCATTACTGCTGGCAGTTAGTGGAGGTAAGTAGCTGGCATTATAATTGTTATTAAAACCCTTTAAATGCACTGGTTGCTTGCATTTGGACTTCAAAACATCATATTTTTGCTCTTACTATTCTTGCCTTCTTTCTTCTTTACCATGGGGGTTTGTGGTGGATGTTGTCTGGCTCGATGCATCCACAAGCATGTGGAAGTGTCGGACTAGGCTTCATTCCTCACAAAATATGGCATGGCTTCGTTTACTAGAAGCACAATACTTGTTTGGTGGCATTAGTAATACTAGTATCACAAACACTTTTGTGGTCACTTTTATATGTGACTGCACAAGTGTTGTGCTCTCTTTGATCATCAGTGACGGGTGGTAACTACGACCCATAACTGATAACCCCAATAGTGATGGATGATAGTTACCACCTATCACTTATGACTCCCCGCAGTGATGAGTGATAGTTACCACCCGTCGCTGATGACTCCCCACAGTGACAGGTGATAGTTACCACATGTCACTGATGACTCCCGCTTATAAATTGGCGGGCCCCAAAGTGAACTAGTATGCTTTCAATCTTGCAACCCTAACCCTAGCGCCTCGATTGTCGTCATTGTCACTTTCATGCTCCTCGCCGCCCCACCATTCTCCGTTCCGTCCCGGCCTTCCGTTCCGTCGTGTGTGGCCGTCTGTTACATCCCACGTGGTCTCTGTCTCACCGTCCATTCCATCGCGTGTGGCCTTCGCTCCGCTGTCCATTCCAACGCTCGTGGATGACCCTACTCGCCGCACACCACCTCAGTTGTATCCTTCTCCTCCAAAGGTCCTCATTTTCATGCTCAATATTTTCTCAATGAAGATAATGCTATTAATTTGTGCAATATGAGGATGTGTGTGACAATTTAGTTTAATTTTGTTGTTTTTACAAATTTATTCATGCAATGCAATGCTCTCTCATTAATTTATGCTTTATGATGCTTTTTTCATTTTTGTGCTTAATATTTGCTCTATGATGGTTAATTACTTTGCTCAATAAAGATAATGCTATTAATTTGTGCATTTTGAGGATGTGTGTGACAATTTATTCACGCAATGCAATGCTCTCTCATTAATTTGTGCTTTATGATGTGTTGTTCATTTTTGTGCTCAATATTATTAGTTGTCACACATACCTATGATTTAAATTGTAGCCTAGTGGCGAGGAGGCCATTAGGTTGGCAACCTGACATCTGAGAGCAATAATGTTCAACTAAATTTTATGATATTTGTTATATTTGTTTTTATTTCAATTATAACATTGTGCCCATTACATTATTTGTATTTCACTTTATAATCTAATGATATTTGTTATATTTTTTATTTCAGTTGGTTTTTCAAGAGTCTCTTGTTTCATACATTGTTCTAATAAATTTTGAAAAATAAGTTAGAGTCGGGTAACCGATTACGTCGTCTCTCGTTCGAGAGTGTTGGTTTATAAATATGACCAGGCAACATATTTATATGAAGATGCTCTCGAATTGGCTACGCTTGGACAGTCTGGGGATATGCGGCTCGCGTAGCTAGACCACATGGTCCCGTACGGTTCTAGAGAGAGTTTCGGTAGTATCTCCCTATTGTTCTCCAGATACACAACCCTCACGACCCTGAGTCGAGATGTGTATTTGGAGAATGGTGGGGAGATGTTGTCGAAATTCTTTCTAGAACCGTGCGGAACTATTAGGGAATAGGGGAGCTACGCTAACTAGCAAATTCAAAAGTTTACACCCTAGGCCCAAGACTCATGTGCGTGTGAGATAATATATCGGTACCTTCTAGCACGAGACACGCTAGGTGCAGCGAAAGAAGATGTTGGAGCAGCGCGTCAAGCCTCTCCTCGCTTCGTCCTTGTCATCCTTCGCCGATCCGATCGATGAAGACGACGTAGTCATTCGCATGTATATGTCCACGAGCGTTGCTATTGGAGCAACGCCTCCACAGAATCCACACGTATAGGGATGGAGTACCTCCCACGGCAGCGTGCTAGCATCACACGTGAGAGACGGGGATCCTTCACCTCAATGTTTGAGATCAAGAAAGGAAGGAGAGAATTCTTGGGTGGCTAGGTCTAATCTAGGCTTATTGCTTGCCCCAAGACATCCTCCTCCTCTCCTTTTATAGGGCTGAGGGCCCCCTGGTCATCCTCATCCTGAAACCCTAAAAATCGTAACAGATCCAATCTATTTTCCCACGTTGGAACTTCCGACAGGGTATTTTAGATCTCTCGATACAGTATGGACACGCAATAGATCCAATCTGTTATCGCCCACCTCAGAACTTCCGATTAGTATAAAATTCCCTGATTCCGAATCAGAACTTCTAGCTCATCGGAACTTCCGATACCATATCGGAACTTCCGAAGCAACATTTGCTCTCTATATCGAGACCAGAAAATAACCAGAACTTCCGATACTTCCTATCGGAACTCCTGATCCATGGAATTTTCTTGGGCATAACCTTCAATCTCTCACTTGCAAAAGAACCAATTCTTTGCAGGTTTTAATCCATCCCCTTAAGTGTGTGACCCGATAGGTTCATACACTAACGGATGTTTACCAGAAACCGTTTCGGACTCACTGATCAATAGCGGTACCTGGCAGCACATATTGACCCCCGAAAGCGTACAAAATCAAATTTTCATGAACCTTGATGTACTCAAGCACTAGTCCCTTTACCGCGCGCCATCAGCCAAGCTCAAGGCAAGATACGTGCCACCCTTGTTGGTTAGCTCGACATTTCACTCGATCAAGTATTGAATTCAAATCATTACTAGCTCCTTAGTCATAGTGGCATGGTCATGCACTTTTCCAATCCAATACCTCGAGAGACCCAGAGACGACTCTCCCGTTATTATGAGGGGTAAATTCCATCTTGACCGCTCACATCCCAAGACATGTTTCACAACACACCTAAAAACAACTCTTATTACTACCCTATTATGGAATAGCGTTAGGAAGCATCTAAGTATGTCACTACGAATTCTGGAATCAAATGATGATCTCAAGTCCAAGGACTCTATAGGTACACCATTTGAGATGACAACTGTTGCCACATTACAATAACAATCCCAGCAGTATTTCAAGTGGGTATGTCCAATACCATGTTCACCAACATGTGTCCACATCACTGATTTGACATCTCTAAGTCTATGATCTGTGAAACACAATCATCAATCAATCAGATGTACTAATCCATGTATCATCACTATTGGCGTAAAAGATTACGCTAATAGGTTTTTAGAGATTAAAAACTAACAAACGAAGTGTTTGTGAAGTGAACTATTTCAAGCCTCTGAATTGGATAATAGCTCGAAGTAATTCGAAGTTGTGTATTGAATAACTGAGTATTTGATCCTCATTACAGGGTAAAATGGGGGTATTTATAGGTGAAAGTCTTAAGGAAAACACCTTTTTACCCCTCAATTACAACCTACATAGTGGAGACTATTCGGTACCCCTAATAGGGTTAAAATGGTAAAAGACTAATCTAATCAAAAAAAGATAAGTCTTCCATCCTTGCTGTTAGATAA
The DNA here is from genome assembly GCA_019279435.1 of Zizania palustris. NCBI lineage: Eukaryota > Viridiplantae > Streptophyta > Magnoliopsida > Poales > Poaceae > Zizania > Zizania palustris. Next base: position 20,064,754 of record JAAALK010000284.1, read on the forward strand.
GCTCTCTAAAGATTCAACCTTCGAAGTTATACTCCGAACAGAAGTCTGCATTGATTCTTCGAACTTGATCACGTACTAAACCGGAGTTAATACTGGAACTTCGGTTTAGTAGATTGCCTTTGTCTTATTGTTGTAGAGACCCTGAGGATGAAGTATTTTTCCCCCAACAGTAGCCCCTCGAATACGCTTCTCCATATGATCTGTAAGGTTAGGAGAGCAGTATATGCAAGAAAAATAATCATGCGTAAGGGTTAATAAAATTTATCAACCTTCGGAATATGCAAAAATTTAGAACTTCGAATCGATTTCTAAGAGAGTTATATTCGAACAACTCTGAAATCAATTTCTATGAAGTCGAAAAGACCTTTAGACTCAGAAAAAAATAGTCGTTATCTTTTTCCTTTCAGAAGAAGCTATAACGTTTGCGTTGATTTCGTAAGTAGTAACGGTCAAGAAGACAGAACGCCAAGTCTGAATGGTAAAAAAATCAGGAGTCCAGGCTATAAATAGAAGACCCAGAAACATCCAAGATACCTTTCTCACCGTCCTCGCGCAATCCGCCATTTAGCCTCCAAACTTTAGCTCCAATGACCCTGTTCCGCTTGATGGCGAAGACAAGCTTCAAGGCTCCCGGTGCGACCTCGGCCTTAGCCCAGCATCAAGCCATGGCAGCAGCAGCGGTGGCGGCACCTTCGGGGAATCCCCAACAAGTCGGACCCCATGACCTTCTCCTGGCCTCCTCAAAGTACTCTAAACAGTCCTATAAGTTGGGGCCATCCACCTACAAGAAGAAGACAATCACAACAATAGTTGCAGGGAAACTTAGCCCAGGGGTTAATGTCTGCAAACCCGTAAAGGAAGCCATCCCTTCGCCTCGACCCGGAGAAGTCGTCGTTTTCAAAGCCTTCTTCGAAGAGGAGTTGGGGCTTCCAGGGGTGGACTTTCTGTCGGAGGTACTGGATCTTTTCCACGTTACTCTTCCTCAGCTATCTCCGAATGTGATAGCATGCCTCGCTATCTTCGAGTGGGCACTGCGAGCCGAAGGCTGTGAAGGGAGAGCAGAAATATTCGCAGCACTTCACAAAGCCTCCTGCCAACCAAAGACTTACCAGGGCTTCAGAGGAGAAAAGATTGTAGTGGCCTTAGGTAGCATCAACTTCAGACTCCGGGATGAGTTCCAACTGCAATTTCCAGCGAAGGCCATCAATGCCAGATGGTACACAGATTGGATTCTTCGGTGGTTCTACGCCGAAGTTGGAGCAGACGGCAGTTTGGCCGGGCCTCTGCAAGATATATATTTCCGAAGGGAAGCCGAAGTTCATCTAGACCCCGGCTAGCTCGAAGCTCATCTTAATCTGCTTCAAAGGATTAGTCGCTGCATGAGCATGCGAGACTTAGCGAAGGAGTTCATCGGGCTCTAGATTCCACCTCTGATGGCCAACTTGCCTGTTAACTTTGAAGAGGATCCAGAGGGTGGACTCCAAAAAATTTCTTCGAGTTCGAGCTCTGCAGGTAACTTCGAAAACTACAACATGCTTCATGTATGATCATTTCATAAAAGATGACAAATAAAAACTCAATTTTCAGCTCCACAAGCCTCATTGACTTCGGAGCAAGTCATTCGGACATTGGAAAAGATTCTTGGGGCTCCTACCCCCGCTGAAAAGAATGGAGGGTGAAACTGGTAGGCAGCTAGGAGCGATTCAACTGGGTGTGGGGCGTATTCGGAGTCGTCGCCCATTCTCTTCTAGACTGGGTTCCTTCCGAGACTGGTCCGAAGAAGAGAAAAGCCGAGGCTAGGACTTCGGCACCAGCCAAGACTCCCGTGAAGAAGTTTGCCTATAAACCTAAGAACGTGGCCCCATCCAAGTCCACCACTTCGTCTTCAGATTCATCTGAGGATGAAGGAGAAAGAGAAATGTAAAGTGTCTTTATAGACCTTGTTACCGGGGACGAAGAGGCGCGAGCGGATGTCAAAGTCGTGGCCCCTGGTGAAGCAGCGGCCGTGCCAGCTACGCCAGACAACTCCGAACAGGCCGGGACTTCGAACGTCCTGCCAGACCATCCAAGCCAAGAAGCCCCTACTGCTGAAAGCAGAGTCGAAGTAGCAGCTGATCAATCTTTGATTCCAGACGAAGTGGTAACTGTTGCTCCAAGAGAGGTTCCAACAGCTAACCCTTCGGTTCATGACTCCGAATCTGCGAAGGCTGCGCCTGAGACTTCAACATCTCCGAAGTCAATTCCGGAGGAAGTTACAAAAATGGGGCCTGGAAAAGGTAAAGGGAAAATGGATCCTTTTCCTGCTCCGAACTTTGGATTGACTCCGTCGGAATCTACAGATGGGGGACAGTCTGCAGAAGGGGGTCAATCCACCGATGCCTCCGGGAATGCGGCGCTGCGCTCCAGCCCTTCACCCAGTGAAGACGATCAACGAGCCTTGTCAATGCTCCCCCTCTTAGCTCCTTTCCTGGAGTGGAGGACCGGGCTTCAGACTCAGCTAGAGCTTTTGGCTCGAGCCAATCGCGAAGTCGGGGAGACTAACTTGGTGGGTATACTCGAGGAAGCTGAGGGGTCAGAGTTGGATGCAGCTTTGGAGCGGGCAGCATACCAGGTACGAAGTATCTGCAATAACAGGGTTAGTTTCAACTTATAAATAGTTTCTCACATCGCTTTTTCCTTCGCAACAAATAGTCTTGGCTCGAGCTACGGCTATTTCGAACGAGCAGGAATGCATTCGTCTTAACGAGAAGATTACTGCCCTCCAAGGGAGTCTTGAAAGCTCCAAAATTCAAACTTCTAGCTTGGACGAGATGGTAGCAGCGGAGAGGAAAGCTAGACTTGGTCTGGAAGCTGCTAATCAGAATCTCGAAGCCGAACAAATCATGCTTCGGGCTGAAATAGAGAGAATGCGGACGGAGCAAGCAACCGCGGGGGCTGAGCTGGTCAAGCTTCGAGAAGAACAAACGAAGTCAATGGAAGAGGCCAACGACTTGCTCAGTCAGAAGAACTCCTTGGTCACGGAGGCAGCCAGGCTATCTTCTTTGATAGACGAGCTGTCTTCGTCAAGGGATATTTTGGCCGAAGACAAGGTGAAGTCTAAGAAGGTAGCTGTGGAGACCATGGACAACCTTCTGGGTGTCTTAGAATACTTCGGTACTTCTTGGACATTACCTTTGACTGGCGACGTCCCCTTGTTGCGACGATTGAAGATGATCCAAGGAGTGGCGAAGATGATGAAGACAGCGGGTATTCGGTATGGAGAAATCTCCGGCCAAGTATCCGCTCTCGGAATACTTCGCTACTACGAAGATCTAGGGCTATCAGTAGCACCAGACTCAGGGGCGGCTCCCATTACCTTCGATGACAACCGGCTATTAAACCCTTCCGAAGACGTGGCCGCAGCCTAGCAAGCCTTCCAAGCATCTTGGAGAGCCGAAGGTCAATCGGCGATCAAGGCTTGGATTGATGAAGGACTTCGCCAGAAACAAGCTCGGTCGCACGCTTCGAGTAGCCAGCCTCCGCTAGACCCGAAGGTCTAGTTTTGTTTAGGGCTCCGAACATGTAAAAATTTATGCTTTCATCTGTTATGAATGAAGACTTATTTGGAAATGTTTTTAGGCTTTTCGACCTCTTATGGATGATCTCGAAGTGTTAGAAGTTAACGAAGAGCTTCGCTTACTATGGGCTACCTTCGAAATTCTAAGACCTCACAAACGACCTCGATTTTTGATTCCTCGAGAAAGCTCCGGTGTGATTGCGCCCACAATATACAAAGATATATTGTCTTACATTAAAGAGGAGGAAAAAGAAGTTAACTTGGAAACTTCGTCTTCTGAAGACGTTGAATGGTCCGAAGAAGAGAATACTACTGAAGAACAAACAAAGAAACCTGAACAACTTCGAAGCTGGGAGAGAAGCCCCGAGTGACTTCGAACTTGGGCTGAACTCCAACAGGAACAAAAAGATTTCCGAGCTTCAAAAGGAGGGAGAAGAGTTGAACGTAAAGTTACTAAGACTCCCGGCTCCGGAACTAGTCGTTTTGGCCTTAGCGGTAGCTCTAGGGATCGAAGGGGCCTTCGCTTCCTTCTTGGTATAGATACAGACTTTTCGTAATGTAATGTAATCTGTTCGAATGATAAAGATTAAAGTTTTAAAATTGTCTCCCTACTTCCCAGCCCCTCTTTGGATGTAAGCAACTTCGAAATTTGGTCGAAGATGGTTACGCGCAACGAAAATAACTTTAGTTAGGAGTACAATTTTGGAGGCTCAGAGCCCCTTAACAACTTAGAGATTGATTAGAATCTCAAAGAATGTCTTCGACTACTTAGAGTCTGAAAACTGGTAACTTAGTACTTTTTGTTTGAATGTAGTCGCTTCGAACTAGTTTTTCGGATACCTTAGCATCCAAAACAATCGGTCACTTTGGACTCTTTTTACAGACATTCGAAGCTATCAGCTCAAAGCCTGTTTTGTTTGGCCTCCTTCGGCTCTATTTGCGAATACTATCAAACTAGTGGTTCAGAATTCGCATAGTGGTCTCCTTGGACTCTTTTTACGGATGCTTTCAAGCCGAAGCCTGGAATACATATCATTTGGTCTCCTTGGACTCTTTTTACAGATGCTTTCAAGCCAGTGACTTGGAATCCATTTTTCTATGACTTTGCCACCTCGTCGGAAGCTTCGAACCAGTGGTTCGAAGTCTGCAAAATTGGTTCAAATGAATGACACTTCCCTTACAACCAACTTCGTTCTTCCAGTGCGTCCACTAGAAGTAGGAAGTATTTGAGAGGTAGGCATTATCTGAACCATGAACTTTATTAATTCAGAAGGTGTTTTCAAATGATTACAAGGAGCCCCTATGCGAAATATCTCTTTAAGTGCTCCGCATGCTAGGCATGCTTTAACTCTTCGCCTTCTAAATTAGCTAGCTTAAAATAATCAGGGCATCCTGAACAGAGAATAATGTATGGACCTTCCCACTTATTTCCTAATTTCCCTAGTGCTATAATGCTTCGCAAAACTAGATGACCTGGTTTAAGTTCGTTAAGCTAAACCTTTGGGTCAAACCAAGTCTTCGTTTGCTGCTGATATTTCGACAAATTGGCGACAACTCGAAGTCTTGTTTCTTCTGTTAAATCAAGCGAAGTTTGCCTTTCTCCTTCGATTTCAGGTTTGGTGCTGCGAAGAGATCCTCCTTTAAGCTCTGTTGGCGTCATAGCTTCATCTCTGAATAATAATCTGAAAGGAGTGAAGCCTGTGGACCTTGTTTGAGTGGTCCGAATTGACCATAAAATCTTCGGGAGCTCTTCAGTCCACAACCCCTTTGCCAACCCTACTATTCTTCGATTCAGCCCTGACAAGATATTACCATTGGCCCTTTCGACAGCTCCATTAGACTGAGGATGGCGCACAGTGGCAAAGCATATTTGTATGCCAAGATCTTCGCAAAACTTCCTGAAGGGCTCTGCATTAAATTGTGTCCCATTGTCAACTGTGAGCTGTCGAGGCACTCCGAACCTGCATATAATATTTTTCCAGAAAATTTTTTTGTACATTATTTGAAGTGATAGTTGTGAGGGATTCTGCTTCGACCCACTTGGAAAAATACTCAATTACTACCACTGCGAATTTCAGATTTCCTTTTGCTACTGGGAAGGGGCCAATGAGATCCATGCCCCATCTGGCCATGGGCCAAACTGGAGCAATGACTTGAAGAGTTGTTGGCGGACGATGACTTCGTCTTCCCATCCATTGACAACCTTGGTATGTGCGGACTAAGCTCTCCGCATCAGCTACTATTGTAGGCCAATAAAGCCTCTAGCGAAGTGTTTTTCCTACCAAAGCCCGAGGGGCCAGATGGTACCACAAAGGCCTTCATGAATTTCTCGGAGCATCTCTTGACCTTCGACTTGAGATATACATCGGAGCAGAGGGGAACATACTCTGGCCTTGTAAAGAATACCGTTGATTATATGATAATTTCGAACTCTTAACTTCAACCTCGAAAGTTGTGGCCCTTCAGGCAAATTTGCCTCACCTTGCAACAATTCCCTAATTGAGCTTCACCAATCAGTGCTTGGAATGCAAAGAAATTCCGCAGAAGGAATCTGTGGCACCGAAGGCGAAGTAAGCTCTTCGTAAAAAGCTCCTTTCGGAATGTCCATAGCTTCGACTGCAGCTTTTGCTAAGGTATCGGCTTGCATATTTTCAGCTCTTGGTATACTTCAGATGGAAATCCCTTTAAATGCTGCTTCGATCTTACGGATCTCTTCCAAATATTTTTCAAGCTGCGAGTGACGAACTTGAAAACTTTTATCAACGTGCCCTGCTACAATTTGAGAATCTGTTTTAATAACAACTCTTGTAGCACCCAAAGCACGCGCCTTTTGAAGTCCTAACAAAATTCCTTCATACTCCGTTGTATTATTGGTGAACTTAAAGTTGAGCCTTGCGGAGTACATTGCTCTTTGCCCTGAAGGCGAAATTATTACTACTCTGATGCCTGCTCCAGACGCTTGGAAAGCTCCGTCGGAGTATATAGTCCAAATTCCTTCATTGATTTCTCCGGAGCCCATACTGCGGATGGAGTCCACTCTGCCACAAAATCTACCACTACATGTGACTTGATTGTTGTCCTTTCCTATGAAGGAGATGCCGAAGGTGCTAGTTCAACAGCCCATTTTCCAATTCTTCCGTAGAATCTTTGCTTCGGAGAATATCTCCAAGGGATACGAAGTTGGTACAATCACATTATGTGCTAGAAAATAATGTCTCAATTTTCTCGAAGCCATTATCAGAGCATAGGTGAACTTCTCAAGCTCGGAATATCTGTTTTTGCTCCAGACAATGCTTCGGATACAAAATAGACTGGATTCTGTACCAACTTCCCATTGAAATCAATTTCTCTGACAAGGACGGCACTGACAGCGGAGCCAGTAGCTGCAAGGTAGAGGAGTAGGGTTTCATCCGCAATGGGCACAGTGAGTGTAGCAAGGTTTACTGAGATAATTTTAATATCATCAAA
>JAAALK010000284.1:20080389-20165810 GCA_019279435.1 Zizania palustris
GCGATTAAATCCCGTCGAACCGTAGCCGTGGACGCACGAGATTGATCCAGGGGTTTAAGTTGCAATCGACGCCGAGAGCGCACGATACCTCCTTCTCGATCAGATCCGAGGGCCCTGATTAAATCCGAAGGGATTTAATCATAGCCCTCCGATCGTGATCGGACGGCCATGGTGCGATCCCACGGCACGACGCAAGGGCGCGTACCCCCCTTCGCTCTGGCGACGGCGGGCTCGGGTGCGCCTGTGACGACGGCGGAGGGCCTAGGTGCCAAGCTAAGGCCAGAAATGGAACGCGGAGGTGATGGGGGTCATCATGATACCTTCAGCGGCAGAAGTGACGGACGGCGATGACGGCGAGGGTAAGACGGCGGGGAGGTCTCGGGTGCTCGACGGCGACGATGATCCCCGGGTTCCAAGGCCAACGGAGGGTGGCCGGGATGGGGTCGTCGACGGTCCTCTGGTGGCGGTGGCTAGGGCGGAGGAGGCCGGGGTCGACGGCGATGGCTCGCCGGTCGAGGCAGAGAGGGAGCCCGAAAAACGAGAAATGGGCGCTCTGTTCTCCGCTCGGCTCGGGCTGCTACGTGTGGGAGGGCGGTGTTCGCAGGAGGGGTTTTATAGGGGTCGCCGGCGTCTGGATGGCAGGGAACCGAGGGCTCCTGTGAGCTCCGACGATCTCCTTCCAAGCTTCGGGTAGCCTTCCTAAAGTGCGAAAACACGTGGCTCAGGGATGGAAGGGAGGCGGTGGCGTGCGGGGAAGGCGATCCGTGGGTGATCCGGGCGATCGCGGGCGCCGACGGCGCAAACCAGAAGGTGATCGCCGGGAAGAAAGGAAGGGGGCGATCCCCTTCCATCAGGCGACAGCTGACAGGTGGCCCCCCCTGTCAGCGGGCGAAACAAAAAAAGAAGGGCCGACAGGCGGGCCACGCTGGTCAGAGGCGGAGGCGGCGCCTGTGGCTGCCATGTGGGGCCGGGTGTGGGCGGGCGGAAGAGAGAGGAGAGGAGCGGCGCCGACACCTGGGTCCCACAGGTCAGTGACTCGCGGTTTGGACTGGGCTGGGCTCGGTTACTTTGGTGTTGAGGCCCATTAAGCATTTTTAATTCTTTTCTGATTTCAAATAAATCCAGTAATTCATATATTTGATTAAGGATTGAATCACTGTTTAAAAATTTGTAAAAATTCCTAAAATTATATTTTTGCCTCTAGTTTATTCATAAAATTTTCAGGTCCATATTTTGAATATTTTTCCCTGTTTGCTTTATTTGGGTTCTTTTCATGATTTTCCTTTATAATAAATCCAGAATTGATTTAAATACTAATTTTCTTTTATTTTTTTTTTTTTATTTCTTGGGGTGTTACATTAGGTCCCGCGCAAATGGAGCACAAGATGGAAAACCCAAAGATCTGGACGATTAAAGAGCAACGGCAAAAGGTTTGAAGAAAACTAGAAATTGATCGAGTGTGTTGGAGCGATCAATTAGGTTAGGTTTAAATCTTGTTTTTTGCCGTACTATAAAGAGGGGTTGCATCTTGGTTATAAGTTGATTTTCAAGTGCCAACTTGCATTGCATGTAGTATCTTTTGAACATGTGTGATTGTTGCAAAAGTTACAAATTTGGCAAAATTCCTTGGAAACACAAAATGCAGCTTTTGGAGTTGTCCGGCCCTGGCGGTATGACTGAGCATATGGGTCTGGTCAGACCGGCTGGTGTTGGGCGGTCCGACCGGCCAGGGGGTCGGTCCGACCGGGTTGCGCAGGACTGCAAATGGTGGTTTAGATAGCTGACGGAGACCTTATCGGTCTGACCGAGCTGATGGCCGGTCAGACCGGGTAGGGTCGGTCCGACCGGGCCAGCATGGCCGGTCAGACCGATTGGACCTGTCACATTAGTAAACGGCTAGTTTTCTAGCCGTTGCAGTTGGGGTCGGTCAGACCGGCCCAGGATGGGCGGTCAGACTGACAGTGCGTAGAGAGCCTCCTAACTCTTATAACGGCTAGTTTTTGGGTGTGTGGCTATATAAACCCTTGCTACAACTCCTTTGCTAGACTTTTGGCATTCATTTGAGCATACTTGAGCACAAGAGAGTCTCTCCCACCTTGAGCACTAAATTGAGCACTAGTGTGGTTGGGAAGCAAAAAGGGGTGATCAAGTGATTGAATAGATTGCATTGCATTTGCATTTTGGCACTTGATCGTCTTCTCCTAGCTTTGATTGCAGCTTGTTACTCTTGGAGGTTGCACCTCCTAGACGGCTCGGAGAAGAACCGGTGAATCTCTAAGAAGGTTGTGGGGAGACCCAGAAGGTTGTGAAGGTTGGAGCTCGCCTATCCGGAGTGGAGAAGAGCTACTACTAGTGATCGAGGCCCGAGAGTTGCACTTCTGGTGCCGGCTCATCTTCAAGCTAATTTCTCCTTGAGAAATCCGTGGCTTGGTGAAGAGGCGGTCAAGTGCAACTCGCCTCAACGAGGACGTGGGAATTGGCAAATTTACGAACCTCGGGATAAAATTCGGTTGTCTCTCTGTCCCTTTTTATTTTCAGCAAGTTAAATTGTGCAAATTTATTTCTTAGAGTAATTTATACTTGCCATCATAGGTTGCACTATTGAATCTAGTTGTTTGTTACAATTGCCTAAGTTCCTTGTCTATTGTTTAACTAATTGAATTAGTTTTTAAAACCGCCTATTCACCCCGCCTCTAGTCGGTACATCGATCCTACAACTACTACGTCTACACCGCCAATGGACGCAATAGGCACGGATATCGACAACCGCAACATATTGTCACCTACACTTGAAGATATCCCCACCGCAGACGCAGAGATCGAGGCAAATTAAAGGCGCTCCAAGACATGGATGCTTGGGGCTACATCAAAACACACGCAGGCTTCGTCAAGCGCGACATCGTCACCCCCGACCTCGCTCAGGTCTAGGTAACACTTGTATCGCCTCGTTTATCTTCTTTAGAAATTGAGCAAAAGATAGCCGCATCAGTGGATCAAGCCGTTAGCGCTTCGCTAGCCAACCGTTTAGATTCGACAGTCAGCTCACAAGAGGCGACTCTTAGAAGGTTCGGCTTTAGTGTGAGGCCGTACCCCGTTCCTATAGCTAGTGCACCTCTGACAAACATGTCTCCGTCTCACCACTTATGACCGAGACCAATCTTTACACCTACGTCAGACTAACGCTGCATGCCACGCACCACCGCTTGCGCCGATACCCGCGCTACCCGCACCACACGCGCAATGCCTAGACACGAGCACGTTATACAAATAGCACGTATGGAAGAAGCACATGGCCGACACACCGATTCCCACCGCGTGTCGCGCCCCGCATGAGAGGCGCGCACAAGCAACATACCAAGATGATTTAGATGAGCTGGTCCGTGCACTATTTAGAGAGTGTGCCGGCTTCGTGCCCAAGGGAGGGGTTAGGGTTTACCGTAAACCATACCTCGATCATCTTGATACAGTACCTTACCCCCGTGGCTATAGAATCCCTGAGTTCACTAAATTCGATGGAGAGGGTAGCAGGACCACACTAGAGCACGTTAGTCCATTTTTGGCGCAATGTGGAGAGGTTAGCGGGATAGATGCCCTGAAGGTTAGACTATTTTCTCTCTCGCTATCCGGCACAGCTTTCACTTGGTTTTCGGCGCTACCGCCGAATTTCCATCCACACGTGGGGCGATTTAGAGCGGAAATTCATGACTTATTTCTACCAGGGTGAAACAGAACTTAGACTTTCGCATTTGACATCGGTTAAGCAAAAATCTAGTGAGGAATGCCTCTGACTATATCAAGCATTTCAGGATACTAGAAACCGATGTTTTAGTCTTAATATTTTAGAAAGGGACTTGGCGGAATTAGCTTTTAATGGGTTGCATTCAGAACTTAAAGAAAGGTATAGACAACCAAAACTTTTTAGAAGTTAGCCAAGTTCTAACAGCAGACACTGGTCCAAGAAGGCCGAACCAAAGATAAGAAATTTATTAATACGTTAGCAAGCCTAGGGCTGAAATCCACATCATGGAACGCTCTGATGAAGAGGAGTCAGAGGACGAGGATTTGGCCGACATGTACGCGGCCGAATAGGTTACAAACGCTAAAAACAAACCTGTCACTTGCTCCGAACTACAACAATCCCCACAAAGAATAGACTTAATGAGGTCAAGTACTCGTTCGACGTGACTAAATGTGATAAAATATTGATTTACTCTTAAAGAGTCAGCTTCTCAGGTTACCTAAGGGTCAAGTTATCCCACCTGCCGACGAGTTAAAGAAGCATCCATATTGTAGTGGCATGATTCACATTCTCATAATACTAATGATTGCAAGGTTTTTCGACGGTAGATACAATCGGCCATAGAAGAAGGACGATTGAAGATAGACCATGATCCAAAAATGAAGTTGGATAAAGATCCTTTTCCAGTTAACGCCGTCGACCTCGACGAGAAGAAGGTGTTGATTCGGCCAGAACAGGCTGAGTCTGCTAAAGGAAAAGATGTGATTATGGAGAACCGCGTACTCGCACACTCGTGCCAAAGAACCCCCGGGGTAGGAGTGTGGAAACAGAACATCAATACCCCTTCGGCTAAGGCTCGCAAGAGGTCAAAGGTGACACATAACATGCTGTTGAACAAACATCAGAAGAGGGCCAAAGAAGCAGGCCCCCGCGCTCAGCTGAAGCAGCCGAAGGGGCCAAAACCTTCGAAGGGTACCTTCAGACCGAAGGTTTGCGAACCTCCGCACGAAGGCTTCGGGCCGAGGTATCCTGGTGCTGTTCGCACGGTGGTTCTGAGCCACAATGGCCGAAACCCCCGTGCAACAACTTCGAAACCCAATGGTCGGGTTCTCCGCACGACAACTTCCCACCCCAATGGTCGGGTCCCCCATGCGACAGCTTCGGCCCCCAATGGCCGAACCCTGCACCATGGTGGACTTCTCCGATGGGAGGCTTCGGCCCGCACTGGCCGAACATACCTCCGGCCTGGCAGGATCCTTCGCTGGTGTGGTCGGAGACACCTTCGACTTGGCCGAACCCCCCTCCGGGTGACGGGTTCGGCTCGCAATGGTCAAGGCCACTAGAGCCACCGGATGCCTCCGCCGTATGAATGGGCGGGGACCTCGTGGCCTCGTACGTGCCCGGGTCAGGGTACCCTCCGCAGACTAACCCTATGCATTGTTTTCCTTCGGAGTATTATGGATGGCAGGGGCAAACAGACGCAGCGGAGGGGGCATCGTCAACAGACTGTCTGTGGTACCTCCGAATCGGACCCTGCAAAGCGAAGCCGAAGGGTGCGAGCATGCGGAGGCCGAAGTCAGGGAGTCCGAAGCCATAACTATCAGGGTTGGGTCTCAGGAAGTACCAATCCCGAAGACTTTGTCGCTGAAGGGTAACGGAGGTAAGCCGCATGCTTCGGCCGGACTCCGCACCGAAGCTTGGTTTGATCATCCGAACGAGGCCGATCCATTCTACAGGGTTCATAGTGAAGCCCCCTTCGAACACAGGGCGCCCTAGGCCGAAGGGCACACTTCGGCCAGAATTAACAGGGGTCAAACATTAGCTCCAGGCACCAAGCCAAAGCCATCTTGGGCTCCTCGGGGCCTGTCCAAATCACAGAAGAGACGCCTATAAAGGCTGCGCGCACAGAAATGCGCGAGAACGTAGCTAAGGCCGAGCGCGATGCTATCTTCGAAGAGATCCACCCTCGGCCAGCCACAAGCAGGTATGGAGAGAGAAGCCGGTTGAGATAACCAACCTGGCTCCCAGTCCAAGCGACGACGAGGACGACATGCTTGACGATGATTACTCGCCCGTCTATGAGGGTCCCGCACCTCAGGCGATGGACATCAACATCGTCACATTTACCCGCCGAGTTTGCACCACCACGGGACGAGGCCGAGGTCACTCAATTAAACCTCGGTCTGCATAGCGCCGTCTTCGAGAAGCCCGAGGACTCAGCTCGCCATCTAAAGCCTCTCTATGTCAGGGGTCACATCGATGGGAAGCCGATTTCCCGGATGCTCGTCGACGACGACGCCACAATTAATCTAATGCCTTATTCATTGTTGAAGAAACTTGGCAGGGACGAAGATGACCTGAAGAAGACCAACTTGATGCCTCAACGGCTTCAACGGGCGAGAGCTCCGAAGCCAAGGGAGTACTCTCTATGGAGTTGACAGTGGGCAACAAGACGTTGCCAACAGTGTTCTTCGTCGTCGATGTACAAGGTAACTATAGTATGTTACTCGGACGCGACTGGATCCATGCGAACTGTTGCATCCCCTCTACCCAACACTAGTGCTTGGTACAGTGGGACGGCGATGAGGTGGAGGTCATCCCCGCGGATACTTCGGCCCATGTAGCTTTGGCCGATGTGTCGGTTGACGCCGTCCATAACAAAGTAGAGTGTTTATCTGGTAGAGACCTTTTGGACTATGACTTTGTTAGCGTATCCGGAGGACGGTTTGTACCATTGTCTGTAAAGCCGGCTGGCAGTAGCACGGCTATTTTTGTACTAGTAGTCATGTCTAGCAAGAATAATCTAGATTGGCTAAGTCTCGAGTGGAGCAGTATCGGTCTAATTAAAGACGGTATTTGCCGAAGCCATCGAGGACTTTAGCGAAGTAGAAAAATTAGGACAAGGTTTTGCGTCGGCCGATCCCTTGGAGGAAGTTGATATAGGCAATGGTAGCTTTCCAAGGCCGACTTTGTTAAACCAACATTTACAGCCCGATGAAAAGGCTGAAGTAATAAGTTACTTCGGTCGTATGTCGATTGTTTCGCATGGAATATAGCGAGATGCCAGGACTAAGCCGCGAGCTCATGGAGCATCGGCTGCCCATCACGTCCGGGTTTAGGCCTTATAAACAGCCTCCCCGCCGCTTTAATTCGGCCGTCTATGGACCGAGTTAAGGAGGAAGTGGAGCGGCTACTTAAGGCTGAATTTATTAGGCCATGCAGGTACGCGGAATGGGTTGCTAACATTGTGCCTGTAGAGAAGAAAGGGAGCGGCAAGATACGAGTATGCATTGATTTCAGGGATCTGAACAGAGCCACTCCAAAAGATGAGTATCCGATGCCAATAGCCGACATGCTGATCACGACGCCTCGGGACATAAGGTACTAAGTTTCCTTGATGGCAATGCTGGTTATAATCAAATCTTTATGGCCGAAGAGGACGTCTATAAGACTGCCTTTCGATGCCCTGGTTTTGTCGGTTTGTTCGAATGGGTCGTCATGACTTTTGGTTTGAAAAATGTTGGCGCCACGTGTCAGCGCGCTATGAACTTGATCTTTCATGACTTGTTAGGAGTCATGTTAGAAGTTTACATCGATGATGTTGTGGTCAAATCGGACGATATGGGAAACCATTTAGCCGATTTGAAAGTTGCTTTCGATAGGATGTGGCACTATGGTTGAAATGAACCCGCTTAAGTGTGCTTTTGGTGTGTCGGCGGGTAAGTTCTTAGGTTTCATGATTCATGAGAGAGGTATAGAAATTGATCCTAAGAGACTTGAGAAGATTAGAAACGTTGCAGCGCCGGCATGCAAGAAAGATGTGCAAAAGTTGCTAGGCAAGTTGAACTATCTGCGTCGCTTTATATCCAACTTGTCCGGCAAGATTGATGCCTTGTCCCCATACTCCGGCTAAAAATGAAGCCGAGTTCACTTGGGGGGCAAGCCAGCAAAATGATTTTGAAAAGATCAAGGAATACTTGTCATCACCGCCTGTGGTGAGAGCGCCCAAGGCCGGGATTCCGTTTCAGCTATACTCGCCGCTGAAGATAGCGTGATTGGAGCTGTGCCAACCAGGAGGTGGAGGGGAAGGAGTATATCATCACATTCTTGAGCCGACGCCTGCTGGATGCTGAAACCAGGTACACGTTTGTGGAGCGATTATGTTTATCACTTTATTACACGTGCACCAAGTTACACCATTATCTTCTTCCCACCACATGTGTTGTCGTTTGCCAAACCGATGTTATAAATCACATGTTACAGAAGCCGATTCTAAGTGGAAGAATCGGAAAATGGGCTTACGCGTTAATTGAGTACGATTTGGCCTACGAGCCCCTAAGAGCGATGAAAGGCCAAGTCGTAGCAAACTTTATAGTTGATCATCACATAGATGCTAGCTGTAGTGATACTATTGCTCTAGTTGAAGTAGCGCCATGGAAAATCTATTTTGATGGTTCGGCTTGCAAGAATGGCTGGGGAATTGGAGTGGTTCTCATATCACCTAATGGTATGTGCTTTGAAACCTCGGCCCGACTAGAGTTTCTTCCACTAATAACCAAACCGAATACGAAGCTTTGTTGCTAGGTCTTGAACTATTAGAGTCTGTAGGCGCTAAGCATGTTCACGCGTACGGTGATTCATTATTAGTAGTACAACAAGTAGCCAAGAATGCTCAATGTTTTAATGGCCTACTGAATAGCTACTTGGACAAATTCCTAGACATAGTTGCTACTTTGACGATTTCAAAATATCTCACGTGTCAAGAGAAGCCAATTCAACCGCTAATGATTTGGCTCAGCAAGCATCTGGCTACCAAGTCAGGAGAGGGAAATTTTCTATGTTGAAAAAGCCAATGTTTGGTCTCATTGCCAAATCCAGTGATGCTGGACAGGCGCACCCTTTGGGTCGAAGCCCTCAGGTCGCCGAAGGACACCGCATGCCGGAGCCCCTGGATCGGAGTGCTCCGCCCACCGAGGGGTCTGGCATGCCGAAGCCTATAGTCTGAAGTCTCTCGGACGGGGAAGGCTCTCCAGAGTCCGAACCCTCCGAAGCGCTTCAGCCCAGCACACTCCGAGCGGCCACTTCGACCGGGCTTCGGCATGAGCTGGAATGGCTCGGGGGGCACCCCGAAGTCAGTGTTTTAGAAGTTCTTCCAGAAGGTGGACCAGCGAAGCCCTCTGAAATCTGTGAGGGCGATTGGAGAGTCCCAATCATCCAGTATCTGAAAGACCCTAGCCGAAGGGTTGATCGGAAGGTTTGGCGACAAGTGTTCAAATTCGTGTTGGTAGATGACACATTGTATCGCCGAACCATTGACGGAGTGCTATTGAATTGTTTAGACCATGAGCAGTCCCAGGTGGCTACAGGAGAAGTCCATGAGGGGCTTTGCGGCACTCATCAGTCGGCCCAAAAGATGAGTTGGATGCTCAAAAGAGCGGGTTTTTATTGGCCAACTATGACTGAAGATTGCTTCAAGTACTACAGAGGGTGTGAGACATGTCAGAAGTTTAGCAACATCTAGTTAGCTCCTGCCTCATTACTCAATCCTATTGTCAAGCCATGGCCGTTTCGAGGTTGGAGTTTAGACTTCATCGGCCAGATCTACCCTCCTTCCTCAAAAGGGCATCGGTTCGTGTTAATGGCGACAGATTACTTCACCAAATGGACCGAGGCCGTACCTCTCAAGAACATGACCCATAATGAGGTACGCGATTTTATTTTAAAACACATCATACATAGATTCGGCATCCCTCAAACTCTTACTACGGATCAAGGTAGTTTATTTGTTTCTAAAAAGTAAGGGACTTCGCTGAATACTATGGCATTAAGTTGATAAACTCTTCACCTTACTATGCTCAGGCCAATGGTCAGGCCGAGTCTAGTAATAAAACTGTGATTAAGCTTATTAAGAAGAAAATCGAAGAGTTTCCTAAAAGGTGGCATGAAGTGCTTTCCGAGGCATTATGGGCTTGTAGGATTGCAAAGCACGGTGCCACCAAGGTCAGTCCATATGAGTTGGTATATGGACAAGAGGCCGTTCTGCCTGTAGAGGTAGATCTTGGCTCCTTAAGAGTGTTGGAGCAAGACGGCTTATCAGTCAATGAATATGAAACTCTTCTGAAGGATAATCTGGAGGAAGTGACCGATAAGAGACTAAGAGCTTTAGAAGCCATAGAGGTAGACAAGAAGAGAGAAGCTAGAGCCTACAATAAGAAGGTTAAACCAAAATCATTTCAAATAGGAGACTTGGTATGGAAGATGATTTAGCCTTTAGGCACGAAAAGTCACAAATTCGGCAAATGGTCACCTAGTTGGGAAGGTCCTTTTAAGATAGCCGAAATCGCTCTCGGCAACGCATACATGTTGGAATCCCTGCAGGGAGAGAGGTTTCGAAGGGCTTTGAATGGTAGCTACTTGAAAGGGTATTTCCCGAGTGTGTGGCAAACGTCATAAAAATGTCGAAAAGCCGATATGAACAGTATCGTCTCAAGCTCGTTGTGCTTTTAGTTCACTAGTTCACTAAAAGGCAGGGGGGCATGTGTTGATAGCAGAAAATGGCATTAATGGCTAGATTACCAAAATATCAATTTTTGGTGATTTGGGCTGAAAATACACATGTCCAGGGTCTGTCCGAAGCCCTACAGGGCCGAAGCCCATCAAGCTATGGGCTCTGAAAGCCTCCAGCCAGCCCATGGGCTTCGGTTAGGAAGCCTTCGGAGGCCCACGCTACCGAAGCTTTGGAAGCCCACGCTGTCGAAGCTTAGGCCCAAGAGCAAGCCTCGATGGGCCCGGCCGAAGCCCACGGTCTCGAAGCTTCGACCCGAGGAGCAACCCTCGATGGGCCTGGCCGAAGCCCACGCTACCGAAGCTTCGGCCCGAGGAGCAGGCCTCGGCGGGCCTAGCCGAAGCCCACCTCAGCAGAGATAGAGTTGGATCTGTTTCCAGCTCAATCTTTATCTCTATCTAGTCGGATTAATAGTAGCTTAGATTAGAGTTAACCCTCTATAAATAGAGAAGCCTGGCCGGGGTGGAGGCCCCCCCAACTCAAACCAAACCAAAGCCCATGCTTTGATTGCATTTACTTTACCTTTATTTTCCTGTACCTCTTCGTGGGTTTTCCTGGAAGCCCTCCGTCCGCCGCTACGGAACAGTGGTAAGCCTTGGTACTTCGCTTGTGAAGTCCCCGTTAATCTACGTAACAGATTGCTATCGCCTTGTTACTTCGCCTGTGAAGTATTCGCTAATCCGCGTAATAGATTGCTACCTTCGTTACCCGTGCAACACTTAGCAAAATTCGGTCCTCAGACCGAATTGATACTTCACACTCTTCTATTGCAGGCTTCGCCCGTTCGGAGCCCCTTCGTCGAAGGTGTTCGGAGCTGAGAGATCGGTTCCGGAGGTCTCCCAGGACACCCTTCGGCGGGACCGCAGGATTCGACAACAGGCTTCGCCAGCACACTTTGTCAATAGGCTTCGCCACAACCATACTCCACATCAGACGAAGTTGCACTCGCGCGTGGCCCTCGCGTCACTATTCTGTAGATTACTGTATCGGAGATCGCACTCCGAACCCCGTTGTTTGGAGGTGATCACCGCGTCTAGATATGTTCGGATCTCACCTTCGATCAGATCGCTCCGAACGCCGAAGTACCCTTCGGCGGAGCACTTCGCGCCAGATTCGTTGGAGTCTATCTTCGGCCAGATCAGTCCGAACGCCGAAGCACCCTTCGGCGGAGCACTTCGCGCTAGATCCGTTCGGAGTCTATCTTCGGCCGGATCAGTACGAACGCCGAAGCACCCTTCGGCGGAGCACTTCGCACCAGACGCCGAAGGTACCCTTCGGTGCATCCTTCGCATCAGACTTCGAACCAGACGGGCTCCGACTGGTTTGTTGATTTTATTCTGTTTAATCTATCTCTTTCGGCTAATTGGGTTATTTTGTGTAATCTGGTTGCCTGGCGACTCTACCCCCCTTATCACTATTAAGGGTAGTTAGAACGCAACGTCGGTGCCACGTCACGCTTAGGCTTGTCTCTAAGTATTTGTGCACTTTTGTATCGTCGAACTGACCCAAGTGCGGGGGCACGTTTCCGTGTCAACAGAACCATGTTGAAGAGCATGGGTCTTATGGCTCTAGATGTGATGAGTGATTGTCAACGAAAGTCAAAGAGGAGACGTGAAGAGAAGATGAGACCTGTTGTATCTAGGGTGCGTGTGACTCAGGTACACGGGCAGCGAGCGATAGCTGGGCAGAGGAGCCGCGGAGTCGGGCTAGTCCAATCCGAGTACATGGGCTAGGAGCAGTAGAGGATCCACTGGTCTATTGACCGGGATTGACTCAGGTACACGGGCGGCGAGCGATTGCCGGGCTGAGGGAGCCGCGGAATCGGGTCGGCCCAATCCGGGTACCTAGTGCGAAGACGGTGGACGCTTTGTCAGTTTCGGCGCAAAACTGACAACCGATGATTTTCTTTATTTAGGATTTTAATATTTAGCCTTTAGGTCCACAATATTTGTTATTCGAGTCAGTTAAATATTCTAAGGGCATTTTAGTAATTTCCAATTTTATTTTAGAGTCAGTGTAATTTACCCTAGGGGTAAATTAGACTTTTCCATTTATTAGTGGGCTGCCTATAAATAGGCCCCAACCCCCTAGGGTAGGGTCGATTCTTTCCAAAACCAATCTACCTAGTCCGGATTTTTGTTCCACCGCCACAATCCTTTTCTCTAGGAAAATTTTCACTACATCGCGTTTATCCTTCCTCCGTCCATTGCGTCGCTGGCCACGAGGCGCGGAGCAACACGTTGGCGCAGGGCTGCAAGGCGCACGGAACCGCACAGGTACAATTTTTTTCACGTTCCTGACGCAGTGCGGGACAACAGCTGCAGTCCACAGCGCGTTGGCCAAGGCGCTGCATGCCGCATCGCTTGTTTATTTCATCCTACTGAGGTGCTCCGCTCGAGACGTCAGGAAGCAGCTAGCACTGCAAGCTAGCAGCTGCCTAGGCGCATAGATGCATCAGCAGCGGGCGGTAGAGCAAAGTGCATGCAGCGGCAGGAGGCGGTTTCTGGCTCTGCGGTAGGCATGCGAGTCGACAGCAAGCAGCGCGTCAGCAGGCTACACTGAGTTTTGTCCCTGGCATTCGGCGCGAGGCGTCTGCACGTGCAGCAGCTGCCTACGGCGCAGGCAAGGCACGTAGATCGGCGCGACAAAGCGATCAACGCAATTATTTTCACCGGGGCAAATTGTGATGCGGGCGGTAGGACCGAGGGCTACGCAAGTAAATTCATCTTGATCTAATCTCCTATTCATTAGTCAGATTAATTAAATCAATAATTATCTATTCTTAATTAGCATTCAAATCTAGTTAGTAATTTCGTTATTAATTTTTGGCTGCTAAAACCTCATTAGTGCTCGCATATTATTTATTTAAGTATTTTTAGTTTGTTCGTATAAAAAGAAAAAAAATATTAGTCATAGTAATATTTTTCATTCTAGATTTATGTGCAATATATTAGTTTTATTTTTGAATTAATTTCTGGATGATCCATGTTTTATTCACTTGATTAGTACTTTATTCTCATATTGCAATATAAATATTTATTGATATATTTAGGTTTTTTCCTGTGCACATCAAGTATTTATTAAATCATTTGAGAACACCTTTTATTTACTGTAGTTATTTTTGTTTAGTTTAATTTATTTTTAATATCATTTTAATTAGGACACCGGTCATTTTTAGGTTAGACAACTTTAGTACATGTGATCTGCTTTGCTACTGATGTTTGTCTGTCGAGGTGCGTTGGGTGTTGGGTTTAGGCCATTGATTCGGAAGAATTTTTTAGGCGCCCATTCACCCCCCTCTGGTTGCTACTTTCGGTCCTATAGAATGTATCGACTCAAGGCCCACTATCAACGCGACGTAGCGTCTCTAGACCCATGACACGCCACTACAAGGATTCTGGGTCACCGACCCGAAGCATCCGAAAAAGGGTCCGAAGCGACCACTACAAGGATTCTGGGTCACCGGCCTGAAGCATCCGAAAAGAGTCCGAAGATGCAACTACAAGGATTCCGGGTCACTGGCCTGAAGCATCTAAAAAAGAGTCTGAAGCAACCACTATACGGATTCTAGTCACCAGTCTGAAGCATCCTAAAACGAGCCCGATACAACCACTACAAGAATATCGAATGCTTATATAGAACATGCGATTTCTACTCCGAATCGTACTAAAACCATTGAGTGAGTCTGGCACCTTCCAACTAAAAGAAGCCACCCCCACAAAGAGGGGTGAATGGTAACAATAAGCACGATTCGAAGTTCCAATCACAAAACCTTATTTACATAAGGACACTCAAAATACAATACAAAGGCAAACAACTCATGAACCTTATTACGAAAATTGTTATGTGAATGAAATACAAAGATCATACAAGTACAACTCGGGCAGAAGCCGAAGTGCTGACACTAAGAAAAGTTGGTGTCCAGCTCAAGGAGAAAACAAAAACCCCTTTGCTCCCGAAGACCATGTTGGCTCTGAGAGACCTCCCCGGGCACCGACACCATAGGAGCTGCAGGTGCCTTCTTCCTAGCCTTGGTCCTAGATCGCCTCTTTTTCTTCGAAGCCCTCCAGGCCTTCTGCTCCTCTTGAAGTTGCGCCCATGTTTGGAGCCCACAGTGGCTGGGCTCCTCCACAGTTGTACCCTGTTGTATATCAGACCAGTCTGTAAATTCCGAAGACGAGGATGAGGCCCCGACATGCTCCTAGTCTCCACCTGACAAGTCTACAAACTTGGACAATGAATATAAAACCTCTACCTTCTTTTCCTCCTCTTTTATGGAAGTGAGTACTTCGTTAACCATTTCAAGCATAATGTTCCCTAGCCTATTGTGAGGTATGGAAAAATACGTGCGCCTGTCGGGTTTAAGGGCCTTGAAAACCACCCATTGATGATAAAGAGCTTCGGTGGCTTTGAGCACCTCGATCTCAGGGATCGAAACACAAGCCGAATCATGAGTGCAAAAATACCCCAAAAGAAGTCCTTCTCATTTATAAAATCAAAGAGACCTTTTACAGGAAGAACATTACAGAGAAACCTTAAGGAGAAACTACACCATTGGGTCCACTGGAGGAGTATCAGAGGAAGGCTTCGGAGGAGGTTGTGTTCTAAGCTGCTTCTGGCAATGGACTTCATCCACCTAGCCTTCACTGCCTCCTGGCCTTCAGCCTTCCAAGGCGCCTTGAAGACCTTCCAAGTGGTGGCAACGGAAGGAGAAGGTGCCAGAGGTGCTCACCTCCAAAAGTGATGGGTGCCACCTCCACTACCGGTAAGAAAACGCTGCCAACATCCTAAAGGTGATGAAGGACACCGAGGGCATCCACTAGCTCAAAGACCTCTCCATATTTGGTGGCAGTGGTGTCCATCATCTTCGCCGCATCCTAGACGAGCTTCAGTCGGCGACCTAGGGGCTCACTCACGATGAAGGAAGATGAAGGGGAAGGATGTGTCGTACCGTTCCAAGACATCCTAAAGGGCATCCATAGTCTCAACTGTCACCCCTTCATTCTTCAAATGTTCGGCAAGCAAGCGCTCCACCGATGACTTCAGCTCGAGGTTTGAGGCCGAGAGCTCTGAGGCCTTCTCTTCGAAGGCCGCTTTCTGCTCCCCAAGCCTCTGGGCCTTAGTCGCCAGAGAATATCGCTTAGCCCAAAGGTTCTCGGCTTCGACCTCGAAGGCCGCCCATTAGCCTTGCTCCCGCTAAAGAAAGTCTTCTAGGTTCAAAGCCCCCTGCTCAGAGTTGAAGAGGTGGTCACTGAGCCTCACAGCCTCACCAGCGAGCAAACCACACTCCGCGTCAAAGGAAGTCATAGCCCCTTGGGCCAAGACGACGATCTTTAAACAAGTAAAAGTAAGTAAGAAAAAAGGGGGATAAACGTACAAAAACACTTCGGCAAAATCCGCAAGAACACCTTGGTGAAGTACCTGGTAAGCAGCCCGTTCGATGATGTTGCTCAGTGGACCCCATTCGCTCGGCTCACCTCAATGACCAGATTGGTGTCACCCAAGGACTGGTAGAGTAGATCCAAGGGCTCCACCGTTGTGCGAAGGCCTGGCCCTAGAGCAAGGAACGGAGCTAACAGGAGGAGTTTCGTGAACACACACCAGATATCCCCTTGAGAGGAAGTCTCAGAGCGTTGTGAAGCCCTTTCCGAGCCCTCCCAAATGATCCTCCTCATCTTACTTAGGGACGTCGACCACCTCGATGGGGGCCTTTCCCTTTTATTCAACCCTCTCTATGGAGAGAGAAGGGATCTTTGGAGGATTCTCCACCAAGGTACATGTACATAAGCAAAATGCATATAAAGCATATAAATATTGTAGGTACCAGGAGGTCAACTAAACATACAACCAAGGGAGGGCGACCTACCATCTCTAGCACCGTTCAAGGACTTATTAGGGGAATCCATGTCTTCGAACATCCAGAGGAGACCCCCTATGGAGTCCCCCTAGGACTCGCGCAGTGCGGCCGCCACCTCGGATGCAATCTCTTTGGTCGTGATCTCCTTGACCGCAATCTGCTCATCCGAGATCGCCCCCTAGCCACCTCCGACACCGAGGCCTCCTGCTCGGTCACTAGGACCTCGCTCGAATTCCTCTCCACAGCCACTAGCGATGGGACAGGCATCTCCTTGGGGGAATCAGGATGGGGCCATGAGCCAGCGGGGCTCTTTGTCTTGCGGGCCGTCTTTTTTGAGGGAGTCTTTGGGGTCCTAGTTGGACCCTTGCCTGCCTTCCTCTTCCTTAGAATATGTCTGAGATGTCTAGGTACAGGAGCACAGGGGGCTCCATCCCGAGGCCGCCCCATACACGGTTATATCACTCCTAGGCCCACACCAGTTTGATCCTTCTCTTCTTCTCACCAGGGGTGGGGGCTCCGAGGACCTTCTCGACTGGTTAGACCACCTTCTCTGGGGTCATAACTACCCTCTAATAAGTATTTTTGAAGGGGAGTTTGTTAAAAACTATAGGAAAGGCTCTTTCGAAGCATACCTATGGAGCTGAAGGGTGTCTCATGGAGAGCACCATCTTGGGTACTCTGGAAGGCGATGGGCCAGTTGGCCTTCAGGGGAGAGATGAGAAGGGAAACAGACTCCTCCACTAAATCCCATATGCTCATGAGTTGGACATAGGCCCAAATTGAGCCCACGTCTGCTGAAACCTATGCCTTCCTCTGATAAAATATTTGCCAATGAGACCCTATCAAACCTGAGTCCATCTACGCTGACATGTAGAACCACTGGTGGATCTAGTCGGAGTACCACCGCTCGTTGATGGCCTTCGCTGGGAAGCTATTCGCATACTCCTTTCGGTGCTGGAAGTTGACGCTCCTGAAGGCCAATAGCTTCGTGGAGCCGTCTGCACCGTATCACATCTTCGGCTGGTAGCTGGCCTCATGCATCACCATGAATACCTCGTCCATTCCTTCGCACCCCTCCGCCCTTATAGCCTATTCGAAGATGGCCAAACGGGCGATGTCGTTTGGAGAAAGCTATGGTAGGTCCACGTGGTAGAGGTGGAGGATCTCCACCAAAAGCTCCAATGTGGGGAATCTAAGCTCCACGACAAAGAAGGCCTCAAAGACGACTACCTCCCCTTCATGTAGCTCAAGAATGCCTTTGTATTTGGGAAGCCTCTCCATGACCCTAGGTTCGATTCGCTCATGCACCGCATCCCTCATGGAATTTTTGGTGCAGGTAGACCTCTCGATGACAAAAGTTTGCTCCAAGTATTTCTCAGAGGGAGGTCGGAGCTCTTGGGGGTTGTAAGCCTTAGCGGTGCCCAAAGCTCCTATAGCAGTGGCCGCCGCTACCGCAACCACCTACTGCTGGACAAGGTGGGAACCCGAAGCGGAGATTCTAGGAATAGGAGACTGGCGGGTGAAGTGGGAGCCCGCCTTCTTCGTCATCCTCCAAGAATTTTGGGGTTACTCGAAGAAAGGGACAAGGAAAGTCTAGGAACAGGAGATTGGCGGGTGAATAAAAAATTAGAGTAAGGGAACTTCACGGTAACGGAAGGCCACTACCCTTTATAGGGATGTAGGGCTTGCGCCAAAAGTCTCTATGCTACGCCCCTTTGTATCCCTCTCGATTCCCCCCTCTCGACACTGGAAGGTGGGGCCACTATCGAGAAACGGTCTACTTTAAGACCCTAGATTATCCGTGGCGGTTGGGATTCCAAGCGCAACGTTCCGCTAGGAATGATGGTTCATCGCCCAAGGCAATCCCCTAGATATCCCAAGGAAATGATGGGGAAGCCGAAAAAGCATCTGATTGTGCAAGTAACGTTCGGACATTCGAAGTCTTAAGCCCCTTTAGGAAGAATAGGCGACATGCGCCTTGACGCAGGACCCCTCTCACTTGGACCCCTTCGTGACTTGAAGTGCGCCGGAGTATGCCATAAAGTTCATCTGTATTCTAAATTCTAGTGTAGCATTATTTCTTGCGCATATTGCCCTTATCACGAAGCAAGGCGTTCGAAGAGACATATTCGAGGGGCTACTGTTGGGGGAAATAATCCTGTCAGTCAGGTAGTTAAGGCAGAAGCTCTGAAGGATACTTCGGAGCATGTGCAATCAAAGCCATCCGATGCTTCGATTACACTATAAACAGAAAGACTTCGAAGAGTATGGTGCCAACCCAGCTCAAGGCCGAAGGAGAGGCTCGAAGCCCCCACTAGTGCTGATGATTTCGGACGCCGGAAGGAGCAGCTCGAAGCTCCGTCCCGGAGGTGCACCGCCAAACGAGACAAGACGTTTGCTTTACAAAGGCGGGCACCACAAAACAGGATAATAAATGTGCTTTACTGAGGCGTTCACATGTGTTTGTACCATTCTACCCCTACGGGATCTCGTGAACAAAGTCCATTATGACGGTTGTTACTAGAGGGTAAATTGTATTTACCCTGTAGACCCCAACCTATATATACCGCCCTTCTTCCACAGTAATGAGGATTCAGATGGAAGTAATCACATATATTTTTCACCAGGCTAGAGCTATTATCCTATTGGGAGGCTCCGCTTGGATCGAAACTGACTCTGGTAACTACTTAAGCCCTTCAACGCCTTTTGAACCTATTAGCGTAATCATTTACGCCAACAAATACATATTCGGATGTTTACTTGGTTTAACTCGAAATATTCATCATTTCACAAAATTTCAAAGTATCCAATATACCAAATTGGAATAATAATTAATAACAAGCAATGATACACAATAAACCATACAAAAACTAAGTTTTAAAATAATGCTCACTAAAATTCATGTATGATAACTTTTTATAACATTTTCAAATTTTATCATAATATCTATATATAATATTATAACATCATGACAAGTCTCGTATTTTTCAGACTTTATTTGATTTTTTAGAATTAAAAAAATCCTTAAGCTCCACATTATCGATGGAGTATTGTAACATATATTTTTTAAATTTCTTTTAATTTAGTGGATAAGAACTAAAAATGGACAGAAAACAGTGAATATGATTTTCTATAAATTTTAGTGAATTATTTTAGGTACTTGCAGTTCAAATTTTACACATTTAAATTTAAATCCTAGAAAAACAATTAATGAGTTAAAAATAGCAAATGGATCTAGAAAAATACAAAAAATTTATATAGAATGAGATATGTTGTGTTTTGATTATAAAAAAGGTTCAAGTTCAAACAAATATGTTGACACGAAGATGCGCCAAACACACAGACGTCGATCCGGTGATCCAAAAGCATGCAGATACTTAGGAGTAAACCCCTAAGTGTAATACAACGCCGACGCCGTGTTCCGACGATCCTTAAATAGTGGTAAGGAAATAATGGAGTCACAGGCAATCAAATAATATTAATCTAAAATTACTCAATTAACCGATGTGTGAAAATAACTAATTAAATCGAACCGGCAAGAATGGGGCCGGTTCAACCGAAGTGTTCTAGAGGTCATACCGACCGAGGTATGGCGGTCAGACCGGCTGAGGTATGCCGGTCTGACCGAGGCTATACCACCGGCCGGACCAGTGGTGTGGAGGGTTAGACGAAGGGGGCTTCGGCCTAAGATGCAAAGGGTTAGCCGAGGGCTCTAGCCTTCAGTCGGTCAGACCGGAGCATGAGTCCCAGTCCGACTAAAGACGCACGAAGGGTTCCGGGGAAGCACTCCGGCGTCCGGCGCAAGCTTCGGTCTTCGATCGGTCGGACCGAAGGATAGTCCTCGGTCAGACCGGGGGACGTGAGGGTTCTGGGTGAAGGGCTCCAGTGCTCGGCGCGAAGTACCCTCTCTGGTGCAGAGAGGTCAGTCGGACCGGCCTCGGGGCACCGGTCAGACCGAAGCGTGTCGGCACGCCTAACGACGGCATGACACGAGACAGTCAAACCAGAGGAGTGCCGCCGGTCAGATCGATAGCCTCCTGGAAAGCTGCCGCCAAACTTCAGAGACCACCTTAGGGGTGTTGGATGAATCTAGGATTTCTTGGCGAGGAAGATGGAACAAAATACTGCAAGAAACACCAAGAAACCAAGGGCAATTTGTCCAATAGACCGATTCACCAGTAAAAACCGATAAAATAGTAGAAATCTATTACGTGGATGAAATAGATGATTCACGAGCGAACCGACAAGGACTTACCGTGATTACGACGCGGCGGACGAATGGTTTCCAGCATAAACCAGCAAAGATGTACATGCCAAATTGAATCTAGGGCAAGAAAGTAAATTTAAGAGTAAAGGTACGATTCAAGGTCATAATAGATTGGATCTATTAGGGTTTGGGAGGGTCTCCTTGAATCAGCCTTGCCTCTATTTATAGAGGTTTGTCATGAGTGCCTCAGGTCTAATCTGAGTTAGACACGGTTTCCAAGTAATTAAAATTAATTAGGGATAAAATACACCCCGAAATCATCTAGTTGGACTCAGACTCCAGTTGGGCCGGTCAAACCAGACCCATATGGCCTGTCTGACCAGGCCTACATGGCCAGTTGGACCGGCCTTTGCCAAGTCTTGGCATATTTTCAGCCCAAATTACCAAAAAGTGATATTTTGATAATTTTGACCATTAATGCCATTTTTTGCTATCAACACATGCCCCTGCGTTTTGCTAAGGGCGATATGCTCCATATCGGCCTTTCGACACTTCAAGCATTTTGCCACACACCTGGGAAGTACTTTTTCAAATACCTACCATTCAAATCTCTACGAAATCGCTCTCCTTGCAGAGACTCTAGCAAATATGCATTACCTGGAGCGATTTCAACAACTCTAAAAGGACCTTCCCAACTAGGTGACCATTTACCAAATTTTGGGCTCTTAGTGCCTAAAGGCAAAATCGTCTTCCAAACCAAGTGACCAACTTGAAACGATTTTGCTCTCACCTTCTTGTTATAAGCTCTATCCAATCTTATTTTGTATCTTTCTATTGCCTCTAGAGCTCTTAACCTCTTATCAGTCACCTCTTCCTAATTATCTTTCAAAAGAGTTTCATACTCATCGACTGATAAACCATCTTGCTTAAGTAACCTTAATGAGCCAAGATTCACCTCTACGAGTAAAACAACTTCTTGTCCATGTACCAACTCATATAGAATTTACCTTGGTGGAACAATTCTTTGCAACTCTACATGCCCATAATGCCTCAGAAAGCACTCCATGCGACCTTCTAGGAAACTCCTCAATATTTTTATTAATGAGCTTAATCATAGTTTTATTACTAGACCTCGGCCTAACCATTGGCCTGAGCATAGCATGGTGAAGACTTTATCAACTTTATACCATAAGATTTGGCAAAATCACATACTTCTTTAGAAACAAATGAAGAACCCTGATCTGTAGTAAGAGTTTGAGGAATACCGAATCTATGTATAATGTGCTTCAAGATGAAATCAATTACCTCGTTCTGCATCATGTTCTTGAAAGGCACGGCCTCGGTCCACTTAGTGAAATAATATGTAGGCATCAACACGAACTGATGCCCTTTCGAAGAGGAAGGATAAATTTGGCCGATGAAGTCCGAGGCCCAACCTCGGAACAGCCATGGTTTGATAATAGGATTAAGTAAAGATGCAGGAGCAAGCTAAAATTTACCAAACCTTTGACAAGCTTCACATCCTCTATAGTATTTAAAACAATCATCAGTCATAGCCAGCCAATAAAAACCCGCTCTTTTGAGCATCCAAATCATTTTCAAGGCCGACTGATGAGTACCACAAAGACCTTCATGTACTTCACCCACAGCAAGTCTAGACCGATCGACATTCAAACATCTCAAAAGTACTCCATCAACAGTTCGACGATACAACTCATCATCGAATAACACAAATTTGAACGCGTGCCGCCGAACTTTCTGATCAACCCGCTTATTAGGATCTCTCAAGTACTAAATAATTGGAGTTCTCCAATCATCCTCATAATTATTTGAAGTACTCACCAAATCCTCGTTCTAATTGGCGTCCACGTTGTACACTTCAACCTACCCCCCATGCCCTAAAGCCTCCTGACACAGGGCGGTCAGACTGGCCATAGAAGGCCGGTCAGACCGACTATGCACCTACGGTCGGACTAGCCATGTCATGTTGGTTAGACCGGTGTGCTCTGACTTGGGTAGTACAACAAAGTCAAGCATCAGTTTTTCTTGTGTGAAAAATTTACCTCTTTTAATTTGGTAACCAGATGCTTGCTGAGCCAAGTCATTTGCTAATGAGTTGGCTTCTCTAGACACATGATAAATTTTAAAATTATCAAAAATAGCAATTATGTCTAGACATTTATCCAAATAGCTATTTAGTAAACCATTGAAACATTGAGCATCCTTAGCTACTTGTTGAACTACTAGTAGTGAATCACCATATGCATGGACATATTTAACACCCATGGAGCTTAACAATTCAAGTCCTAGAAAAAGAGCTTCATATTCGGCTTGATTATTAGTACAAGGAAATTCTAAACATGTCAAGGTTTAAGAACTCATACCACTAGGTGAAATGAGCACAACTCTAACACCTTGGCCATTCTTACAAGATGAACCATCAAAGTAAAGTTTCCATGGTAGTACTTCAATTAAAGCAGTATCACTGCTCCAATTGACATCTACATGGTGATCAACTATAAAATTTGCGACAACTTGGCCTTTCATAGCTTTTAGAGGTTCATAAGTCAAATCGCACTCAATTAAAGCATAAGCCCACTTTTTGATTCTCCCACTCGGAATCGTCTTTTGCAACATGTACTTTATAGCATCAGTTTGACAAGTAACAATACATGTGCAACATAGAAGATAGTGGTGAAGTTTGGTACATGCATAATAAAGCGATAAACACAAATGCTCTAGAACACGTACCTCGTCTCAGCATCCAATAGGCAGTGAATCAAGAATGTGATGATGTACTCTTTTCCCTCCACTACCTGAGATAGCACAATTCCTATGACGCTATCTTCTACAGCAACGTATAGTTGAAACAGAATCCTGGCTTTTGGTGCTCTTACCACAGGCGGTGATGACAAGCACTCTTTAATTTTCTCAAACGTGTGTTGCTGACTTGACCTCCAAGTGAATTTGGCTTCGTTCTTTAGCCGAAGTATGGGGACAAAATCATCGATCTTGCCAGACAAGTTAGATATAAAGCGGCGCAAATAATTCACCTTGCCTAGCAACTTTTGCACATCTTTCTTGCATGTCGGCGCTTCAAAGTTCTTAATCTTTTCAAGCCTCTTAGGATCAATCTCAATACCTCTTTCATGAATCATGAATCCTAAGAACTTTCCCACCGACACGCCAAAAGCACACTTGAGTGGATTCATTTTTAAGCCATACTAACGCATTCTCACAAAAGCAACTCTCAAATCGGCTAAATGGTTTCCCATAGCATCCGATTTGACTACAACAACATCTATGTAGACCTCTAGCATAACTCCTAGCAAGTCATGAAAGATCAAGTTCATAGCGCGTTGATATGTAGCGCCAGCATTCTTTAAACCAAAAGTCATCACAACCCACTCAAACAAGCCGACAAAACTAGGACATCGAAAGGCTATCTTATAGACGTCCTCTTCGTCCATAAAGATTTGATTATAACCAGCGTTGCTATCAAGAAAACTTAGTACCTTATATCCTGAAGCATCATTGATCAACATGTTGGCTATCAGCATGGGGTACTCATCCTTCAGAGTAGCTTTGTTCAAATCCCTGAAATCAATGCACACACGAATCTTGCCACTCCTTTTCTTCTCTACAGGCACAATGTTAGCAACCCATTCAGCATACCTGCATGGCCTAATAAGTTCAACCTTGAGTAACTGTTCTATCTCCTCTTTAACTCGATCATACATGGCCGAATTAAAGTAACGAGGGGGCTGTTTATAAGGACTAAACCCCGTTTTGATGGGAAACCTATGCTCCACGATCTCACGGCTTAGTCCGGGCATCTGACTGTACTCCCATGCAAAACAATCGACATACGACCGAAGAAACTTTATTACTTCAGCCTTTTCATCGGCCTGCAAATTTCTATTTACAAAAGTCGGCCTTGGAATACTACCATCACCTATATCGACCTCTTCAAGAGGATCGACCGATGCAAAACCTTGACCTAACTTTTCTACTTCACTAAAATCTTCAATGGCTTCGGCAATACCATCTTTAGAAGACCGATACTGCTCTACACGAGACTTTAGCCAATCAATATTACTCTTACTAGATATGACTAGTAGTTTAGAGATAGTTGTGCTACACCAGTCGGCTTTATAGACACTAGAACAAAACATCCCTCATAAACACTAACAAAGTCGTAGTCCGAGAGATCTCTACCTGACAAGCATTCTACCTTATCATGGACACCGTCAATAGACACATCAGCCAAAGCAACCTAGGCTGAAGTATCTGCTGGTACAACCTCCACATCATCATCATCCCACTGAATCAGGCACTGGTGCAAAGTACATGGAATACAACAATTTGCGTGAATCCAATCGTACCCAAGTAGCACACTATAGTTACCTTGCACATCGACGATGAAGAATGCAGTCGGCAACATCTTGTTCCCCACTGTCAGATCCAAGGAAATTATGCCATTGGCCTTGGATCTCTCGCCATTGATGTCGTTGAGCATCAAGTTGGTCCTCATCAGGTCATCATCATTCTTGCCGAGCTTCTTCAGTAGAGAGTACGGCATCAAGTTGATGGTGGCGCCTCATTCTATAAGCATCCTCGAGATCGGCTTCTCGTCGATGTGCCCCTTAACGTAGAGAGTCTTCAAGTGATGAGCCGTATCCTCGGGCTTCTTGAAAATAGCCTCCCGTGGGCCGAGGCTCAATTGAGCGACCTCGGCCTCATCTTGTGGAAGAGCAAACTCAGCGGGTAACAAGACGACGTTTATGTCCATCGCTTGAGGAGAGGGCCCCTCAGATACCTGCATGTAGTCATCATCCATCATGTCATCCTCGTCGTAGCTTGGAGTAGGAACCATGTTGTTTGCGGCAACTGACATCGGCTTCCAAACCTTCTTCGTCGCTGGTCTGGGATGGATCTCCTCGAACACGATGTCCATCTCATCCTCGGCGTTCTTCTCACGCATCTCTTAGGCTCAAAGTTGTTGTAATCGCCTCTTCTCGGACTTGGTCTTACCTAGGGGTGTCCACGAAGGCTGCGACTTGGTGTCGGGAGCCACAACTTTGCTCCTAGAATTTTTGGCCAAGCGGGAATTGCACGAATCGGCCTCAGCAATTTTGTGCTTGGTAGAACTCTGCTCCTGTGTGTTGTCGGTCGGACTGGCGTTACTGGGCCGGTCTGACCGGGATGTGTCGGTCGGACCGGCTATAGGGGGCTGGTCGGACCGACTAGTGTCAGATGCCCGAAAAGATTCAGTCGGACCGGCCACAGTAGGCCAGTCAGACCATAGTGGTGAAGCTAGTCTGACCGACCTTGAGGCTGTGGTCTGACCAGTGGTCTCCTCGTGTGACCTTTGTGGTTTCCTCCACCTTGCTCCGTAGAGGACCCCTTAGGGATTGGGACGTCCTGGGACCCCACCTTGACGACGATAGCCTCAGACACCGCCTCCGGACGTCCTCGTGGTGCGACAGATAGTCTGCCGAAGACATCGCCACTTGGAGCACTCATCTGACCCTGCATGTTATAAAACCCGGATGGCACGAATAGAGCAATATAATATGGGACCGGGTACCCGAGAGGCAGAAAGTAGCAAGGGGGCCACTGTGCCATCGGCATATGATACAATGGCGGAGGGAAAGGTGGCTCCAATGGTCTCGTCCATCGTGGGCCGAACCCACTCTTCCAAGGAGGGATTGGCCTCGTTGGAGGTCCTGGCCAAGTATTCGCCTTCTCGACCCTCTTCTTGTACTTCTGGAGTAGCATGTCGTATGTCACCTTCAGCTTCTTGCGATTCGTAGCTAAAGACGATGCATTTGTATTCACTTTCTGCACTCCTACCGTAGGGTTCTTCGGCACGAGCGTGTGTGGGCACGGTTCTCCGATCACGATCTCCTTCCCCTTAGTGGACTCAGCTTGCTTAGGCCGAATCAGCACCTTCTTCTTGTCGAGATCAACAGTGTTCACAGGAAAGCGGTCCTAGTTGAGCTTTATCATGGGATTTGTATCTAGCTTCAATTGTCCTTCTTCTATGGCTGACTGAACCTGCTGATGAAAAACATTGCAATCATTAGGAGAATGGGAATGAGAATCATGCCTCTTATAATAAGCTCGCTTCTTCAAGTCATCGACACTCAAAATGATGTGACCCTTCGGTAACTTGATAAGTTTGTTCTTCAACAAAAAATCAAATATTTCATCGCACTTGGTCACATCAAAACAATACTTCACATCGTTGGGACGACTCTTGGTAGGAGACGACCATAACTCGGTGAAAGTAATGGGCTTGGTATTACTAGACCAAGCCCACTTTGCAGTATACATGTCGGCTGAGTCATCCCCGCTCTCCGATGATTCCTCATCGGAGTGCTCCATGACGTGCACCTCAGCCTTAAGCTTGTTAAATGTTTTTGTGAACTTTCTACTTTTGGCTCGGCTTTCCTAAACCATAGCCTTCTACAGCACCTGACTAACATCAAAGAAATCCTAGCCATCCAGTTTCTCCTTAAGTTCGGAGTGAATACCATTAAAATCTAGGTCGGCCAAGTCTCTATCAGAAATGTTTAAAGAAAAACATTGGTTTCTAGTGTCTCTAAAATGCTTGACGTACTCAGAGACACTCTCGTTAGCTTTCTGTATAACCGATGTCAAGTGTGAAAGTCTAAGCTCGGTTTCTTCAGTACAAAAATAATCATAGAACTTCTGCTCCAACTGGGCCCAAGTCTAAACGGAGTTCAGCGGTAACGTCGAAAACCAAGTAAAAGCAGCGCTAGAAAGCGATATAGAGAATAATCTAAGCTTCAAACATCTGACCCACTAGCTTCGCCGCACTGTGCTAGGAATTGTCCTATGTGCTCTAAGGTGGTCTTACTACATTCGCCGTCAAATTTTATAAATTCAGGCACCCTATATCCACGCGGGTATGGGATGGTGTCGAAGTGATCAGGGTATGGCTTGTGATAAACCCTAACTTGACCGCTTGGTGTCCAACCTGCACACTCTCTAAACATTGCGTGAATTCACTCATCAAAGTCATATATGCCTCCTGCCTGTGTGCGTCTCTTGTGCAGGGGCGCAACACACGGTGGTATATCGTGGTGTTGGCCATGTGGCTCCTCTCGTGGTGGCTCGTGATACGGAACATAATCGAGCCTATGTGGGTGTACGAGAGCAGGAGGTGCGAGCAGTGTGGGATAAGGTAGCGTAGGGGAGGGCGCTGGTGCATGGTGTGTGATGGGGTTGTTCTGATCGGCCATAGGGCCGGTGTGACCGAGGGTGTGATAGCTAGTAGGTCCGGCCTGATGGCCAGCCTGACCGATAGGGCCATATGTCGCCTTGGCCATGGATGGTGTGGCCATAGACGCTATGGTCTTCACGGTACTCCTGTCGGTCCTACTGTGTATGTGATGGACAAGGGGTACACAAGCTATCGGAGTAGGGGAAGTGGCCTCGAAAAAGCCAAATCTCTTAAACATGGCCTCCATCCTAGAGTCGATCATAGCCTCTACGTGGTTTGCAATGGTAGCGCTAACAGCCTGATCTACTGATGTGGCTATTTTTTGCTCGATGTCCTGGGAGGACAGTCGAGGGGACGATGGTGTTACCTTAGCCTCGAAAAGATCGGGGACGTCGATGTCACGCTTGATGAAGCCCCGTGGGTCTTGGTGAAGTGGCCAAGAAAAAGAGTGTGTATATCCCTTGTCTTGGCCTCGAGTTCTGCCCTATCCTCCTCGGAGAGGTCATCGAGAGTGGGGATGATGATGTTGTCATTGTCAATCTCTGAGCTCCCCACCGGATTCATCAGCGTCGAGGGTCTCATTGATGTAGAGGTAGTAGGTGTACCCATCGCCAATGTAGAAGTGCTTGGCATGTCTTTCCCTAGCGGAGTCGCCAAAAAGTGTGTTGACACGAAGATGCGCCAAACACATGGACGCCGATTCGGTGATCCAAAAGCGTGCAGATACTTAGGAGTAAACCCCTAAGCGTAACACAACGCCGACGCCGTGTTCCGACGATCCTTAAATAGTGGTAAGCAAATAACGGAGTCACCAAGCAATCAAATAATATTAATATAAAATTATTATATTAATGATATGTGAAAATAACTAATTAAATCAAACCGGCTAGAACGGGTCCGGTTCAACTAAAGGAGTGCACTGCACGGGCCGGTCAGACCGGAGGAGTGCCGCCGGTCAGACCGACAGCCTCCTGGAAAGCGGCCTCCGGACTTCGACGACCACCTTAGTGGTGTAGGATGAATCTAGGATATATTGGCGAGGAAGATAGGACAAAATACTACTAGAAACACCAAGAAACCAAGGGCAATTCGGCCAAGAGACCGAATCACCGGTCAAAACCGATAAAATAATAGAAATCTATTACATGGATGAAATAGACGATTCATGAGCGAACCGACAAGGACTTACCGTGATT
The DNA here is from genome assembly GCA_019279435.1 of Zizania palustris. Classification (NCBI taxonomy): domain Eukaryota; kingdom Viridiplantae; phylum Streptophyta; class Magnoliopsida; order Poales; family Poaceae; genus Zizania; species Zizania palustris. The sequence continues at coordinate 20,109,206 of JAAALK010000284.1, forward strand.
ACGATGCGGCGGACGGATGGTTTCCAGCGCAAACCAACAAAGATGTACGTGCTAAATTGAATCTAGGGCAAGAAAGTAAATTGAAAAGTAAAGGTACGATTCAAGGTAATAATAGATTGGATCCATTAGGGTTTGGAGGGTCTCCTCGAATCAGCCTTTCCTCTATTTATAGAGGTTGGTCATGAGTGTTTGGGGTCTAATCTGAGTTAGACATGGGTTTCAAGTCATTAAAATTAATTAGGGATAAAATACACCCCGAAATCATCTAATTGAACTCGGACTCCAGTTGGGCTGGTCTGACCGGACCTACATGGCCGGTTGGACCGGCCTTTGACAGGTCTTGGCATATTTTTGGCCCAAATTACAAAAAAGTTATATTTTGACAATTTTGACCATTAATGTCATTTTTTGCTATCAACAAAAGATTTAAACATTAATTTATTTTCAACCATAATCTCTTCTTTCTCAAAACATTAATTCCTCTTAAGAGAATCTCAAGTTTCTTAACATATTGTATGATGACTTTATTTAAATATTTTCAAATTTTATCATCGTATCTACGTATAATATTATAGTATCATGACAAGTATCATATTTTTCAGACTTTATTTGATTTTTATAATTAAAAAATCCTTAAGCTCTATATTACCAATGGAGTGTCATAACATATATTTTTAAATTTTATTTAAATTTAGTAGATAAGAATTAAAAATGGAGAAAAAATAGTGAATATGATTAATTTTTCTATGAATTTTAGTGCATTATTTTAGGTATATGCAGATCAAATTTCACGTATTTCAATTTAAATCGTAGAAACACAATTACTGAGTTAAAAATAGAATATGGATTTATAAAATACAAAAAATTTATATGGAATGAGATATGTTGTATTTTGATTATAAAAAATTTCAAGTTCAAACAAAGATTTAACCAACAATTTATTTTCAATTATAACCAATTTCTTCTCGAAACTCTAATTCCTCTCAAGAGAATCTAAAGTTTCTTAACATCCTGTATGATAAGTTTAATTAAATATTTTTAAAAGTTTGTCATAGTATCTACTTATAATATCATAATGCCATGATAAGTCTCGTATTTTTAGACTTTATTTGATTTTTAGAATTAAAAAACCCTTAAGCTCCATATTACAGATGAAGTGTCGTAACATGGTTTTTTAAATTTTTTAAAATATAGTGAATAATACCTAAAAATGTACAAAAATAGTGAATATGATTTTTCTATGTATTTTAGTGCATTATTTTACGTGCAGTTCAAATTTCACATATTTCAATTTAAATCCTAAAACACAATTAATGAGTTAAAAATAGCAAATGGATCTAGAAAAATACAAACATTTTATGTGGAATGATATATGTTGTATTTTGATTATAAAAAGTTTCAAGTTCAAACAAAAATTTAACCATCAATTTATTTTCAACTAAAACTACTTCTCAAAACTATTATTCCTCTCAAGATAATCTCAAGTTTCTTAACATCATGTATGATAATTTTATTGAAATATTTTTAAAATTTTATCATAGTATCTACGTATAATATTATAACACTTGGACAAGTCTCGTATTTTTCACACTTTATTTTACTTTTTAGAATTAAAAAACCCTTATGCTCTACATTACCGATGGATGTCGTAACATGGATTTTTTAAAATTTCTTTAAATTTAGTGGAATAGAATTAAAAATGAACACAAAATAGTGAATATGATTTTTATCAATTTTAGTGCGTTATTTTAGGTACTTGCAGTTCAAATTTCACATATTTCAATTTCAATCCTAGAAACGCAATTAATGAGTTAAAATAGCAAATGGATCTATAAAAATACAAACATTTTACATAATATAATTTATGTTATATATTGATCGTATAAAAATTTTCAAGCTCAAACAAAGTGGCAAGTATCTTACTTCCTTGTATTGCTAAAAAATCCTCACTAACTTAAGTATTTAATAATTATATAAAAAATAAAAAAATACATATTAATATTCACTAACTTAAGTATTCCATAATTATATAAATAATAAATAAATCATTAATATAGTGATGCTAGGCCATCTTGAGTCCAAGTTTCATCTGTGTGAAATACAAAAACATATACGGATGTATCCATTTTCATATCCACATTCAGCAAAAATACGGATATTCGTTTCCATATCCACATTTATAAAACGAATTCGGATATTTCCGAATGTCATCCATATTTAATTCGGATACGAATACGGATATCCATATTTACAGTTATTCGAATACGAATATATATAATTCAGATATTTTGACATCCATATCCATCCCTAAATGCAGGCCGACAGTAAGACATGACCCAACCTATTGGGCACGTTACTTTTATTGGTACATGTACACACAACTACACATTGTTGTTGTTGGCTCCTCCTTGCATAGCATTACACTACCATAGAAACGGTAATCAATGACACACTCAACTTCGTCAACTTTAGTGATATGTAAAGAAATGCGTAAATAATGTTGTATTATTAGAGACAGATTGTAATAGGACTCATTACTAAAGAAGTGATAGCCCCATTAGTGACGGGTCATGGTATGACCCGTCACTAAAGATCATCCTATAGTAACGGGTTATATTTCCACCCATCACTAAAGAACGTCAATAAGATGTAGATTAGTTAATCACCCATCATCGATGACTATGAAAATTATATCACATCTCACCTACACTACCAAACCACCGAGATTTAGGTGGCAGCAGCAGGGTCTGAGGCAGTCCCAATTATGGTGCATAAAGCGATGGATGGATAGTGCTATCTAACTACGGGTTTTGGCCAATTTTTTTGCGATAACTCGTTAGAAGTTGACATAGTATGCATCTTCCATTTCAACATCAATAATGGTGCAATTGAGGTTGTAATGTATGTGTTGTAAACCAAGGGTACAATGTAATATTATGTTATAAATTTTTTGTGATGAATTATTTGTGTTTAGTGATAAATTGTCTTTGATGTGCTTTGGAATGTTGGATATATTAGCTTTCAAATCCTGTATTTGGTTCATGATGTAGCCTAAAATATTTTTTTATTCAAAATGAACATAATATTAGTGACAAATAATAATAATCAACTGTCACTAAATGATCCTTTAGTGACAGGTGAAATTACCACCTATCGTTGCGTGGGAACAACAATAGCCTACGGGGGTACCCGCAGTGTGATTTGTATAGGTAGGAAAGGGGAGTCACGAAAGTGAATTAATGGTTACCTCGACGGACAAGGCAAAAGAGTGGGGACTCGGGTATTTAGACAAGTTTAGGCCTCTAGAAGGATAATAGCCCTACTCCTTTATGTGATTAAGGAGAAGAGATCTCCCTTCCGAATATCAAGAGGGAGAGGGGGTGAAAAAAGAGAGTACTTGCCCTTAAGGGCTCCCTCCAATCCCTTTATATAAGAGGGATTGAGGGTTACAAATGATGATAAATTGCTCCATTAATGACTGAGAAAATAGTCAGATAATAGGTGATAATCGTTAAGAACAACCATTACAATTGGTAACGACCTTCATGGTGATTGATAATGGTCCGACCTTTTAAGGCAGGCTGTTGGAATATCGGTACTCGAGAGATGGCTCCCCTAGTGCGGGTTTTGAGGGACTCGGGGCCTCTCAACATCAGTCTTCAGGAGGTAATCGTCTGTTGTGCAATTGGAGCTGAATCCACTCGGGAGGGTACCCGGGATTATATCCCCGACACCACCCGTCATTAACAAGTCTAGGGTTAGAGACGTATCATCACTAAAAGATCATATAGTGATGGGTTTTATTTGTACCCATTACAAAAGAGGTCACATGTCATCACTGAGATGTACATCTTCAGTAACGGGTGGTAACTACCACCCGTCACTGATGACTCACTTATAAATAGATAGGGCACCTAAGTGAATCATCACTCTTTTATTTCATGTAACCCTAACTCTCGTCGCCGATGTCGTTTTCTTCATACTCCTCGCCACTTCATCATTGCTACTGGCCTTCGCACCATCAGTTGTGTCACATGCACCATTGGTCGTGGTTCTCACACCATCGGTCGTGCCACATGCACCATCGGTCATGGCACCTGCACCGTCGGCGCGCGTGGCCACCTTACTCGCTGCCACCTCGGTTGCATCCTCCTCATTCTCCTCCTCTTTCTCGTCTGAAATATTATTTGTCTTGTCTAACTAGCTAGCTTTGTTTTAATTTTATTGTTATAAGGTAACCTTACCTACTGATTTTAGCTAATTTCTTCGAGATAACTACTGGTTTTAGTCAATTTCTTCGAGATAACACACTCGAAGTTAGCATGGTCATTCACGATGGTGCTCCTGCTCGAACACTACCATGTATGTGGTGATGCTTCTAAGGCTACCCATGGTGGTGCTCCTGCTATCTATGGTGCTTCTCCTCATACTGCCTATGGTGCAATTAAGCTACCATAGTGATACGACACTATCCAAGATCTTGATATCGCTATAAGTTAACTATTAGTTATAAGTTAGGGAGTGCTCTTATGCGTGCATCTTTTTTAGCCATGTTCCTAGAGATAATGAGTTAGAAGTTAATATATGTGATACTAATTCGGTAATGAATCTTCTGTGATGAATTGTCTATGATGTGATTTGGATGTTGCATATGTTGGCTGTTAAATCCTAACTGTGATTCAAGATGCAGCCTAAAAATTATTTTTTAAAATGACCATAATATTATTGATGGGTGATAATAATCATCTGTCACTAAAAAACACTTTAGTGATGAGTGTCAATCATCACCCATCACTAAAGAACACATTAGTGACGGGTGACAACCATCAACCGTCACCAAAGAGCCATAACAAGTGAGCTCATGGTAGTGAGGTTGACTCTTTAGTGACCAGTGTTTACCCGTTCACTATTAATATCACATTGCTGACACGATAAAAGTGACGAGAGATTTGTCCGTCACTAATTATGTCATCATCGATCGTTAAAGTGTTTTTTTAGTGTTATAGCCTTTTATAGTAACACACTGGCTTGTATCGAAGAGAAGAGAAAGTACTCCAATTGCTGTTGTCTAGGAAATGCCTTAATAATCTGCCTCGTCGTTTGGAACTAAAGAAATATTGTATAGACCAGATTAGAAGGCAGGGATTGAGCATAAACATCAGATGAGCATGCTGATCAGATCGCTTAGAAATGCGAAAGCTTGAACCATGTTCCAAACAAGAGGAAGGCCGTGAGGAAGAGAAAAGATAGCTGCGGACAATATTCACTTGGCATCTGGCAGCGCCAAGTTTGCGAGAAATTTATAAGGAAATGTACAGGGTGCACCTCGGCCACGTGAGAGGTGAGGGTGCAGAGCGCCGGAGCCTTTTGCTGGAGCAGGTTCAAGTGGAGCGGTATACAATTAGTGGGATCTTGCTTTTATGTGATTTATCCTGATGCTCCCCAACCTAGTGCAAAGAATCGTTTTTGTTGTTTTTACTAAATTACTGTAAATTTTTTGAAAATTTGGAATTAGTTAGCCAAGCCTGCGATAGTTTCAGTTTCCCCTGCTCTGGACTGGGAAAGGGGAAAAAAGGCAAAGCAGGCCCAGAGTTGGGGCTGATAGCTGATTGGTGAAGGGGCTGCCCTAAATCTGTTTCAGCCGTGGCCCATACTGACCAGTTCCACACTTTCCGTGACTTAATAGTGGGTCATGTAAGCCTTTCTTGCGACTGCCGGGTGCACCGGGCTGAATTTACCTGGATCTATCGTCTTTTTCCTCCCTAGAAATGCTTGCTCTCCTGTTCTCGAATTTCTCTACCAATCCTCTCCAGTTTCAAAATCCTGACTGGTTTGTATCTAGCACAACTTGTCGAGTGGTGCTACGCAACATGGAACGGGCAGGATAAATAAACTGAGCTCACATCTTGTCTGCCGCTGCCTGAGAATGCGCCCTGAAATACAAGCAGATGTCAACAAAACGAACAGCTGGAGTTCTGTCTTCTGTGTTGAGCAGGTGGAATAATCAAACGAGAGAGAAAGAAAACAAGGGGGGAGTGGGAGATAGCTAGGCATCGAATCAGTCGGTGATTTCTGGCCGCTACCAGCTCAAGCAAACGTTGCTGTACGACTTTAGGGTTGCTCTAATCGCCATAATTAGCCAACCATTTTTCCATCAACTATCACTACCCAATTTCTTTGTCTGCGGTGATAGCCAAATTTAGTTGCATATAAAATCTAAACTAAATTCAAAACAGCATGTGTGCAGGAGTCGGTAGATTTTTAAGGATTATAATAAGGTGCTAAATATAATATAACGTTGGTAGATTCTACTTCTTGCAAGACTAACACCGGCACTACAACAAAATAGGGAACTTCCGTCGGCCAAAGCCGACGGAAGTTAGCCCTTTCCCGACGGAAGAAGCTAACTTCCGTCGGCAAAAGGCTAACTTCCGTTGGCATTTGGTCGACGGAAGCGGGTAGACGGAAGTTAGCTAACTTCCATCGGCCGCCGACGGAAGTTACCAGAAAATCGGTAACTTCCGTCGGCCAAATCTAGCCGACGAAAATTACTTTTTTTTCTTTTTTCTGTCGGCGGGCCAATAACTTCCGTCGGCTAATGTTGGCCGACGGAAGTTAACTAAAAATACGAAAAAAAGAAAATTTGCAACTTTGCTGCTCCGATTGCACATCAATTTATTTAATTAAAAGTGATTCATCAAAGTTGCTTAATCTGCTAAGGCAGCAACAGTAGCACAATCTCTAGTGCGATAGGAACCAAACAGGAATTTCTTACAACTAACAGGCAGAATCGAAATCGACATTTCCCATGTAACCACAGCTCAAAGCAGATTGGGGTTAACTTCCAATAGGTGAGATACTTTAGCGTGGCCGAAAAGAGCAGTATTTTTTATCAATTCGACACACGAGTTCAGGAGTTATCAATACAGAGCACAGGCACAGAAGCATTGGAATATGGCAACAACCAGGAACACACCCAAGAGATGACACAACACATAAAAAAATCATGTTTAGTCTAAAACCCAAAGCAAAGCAACCTCATCATGGATCAACCATGTTCAGCAGATCTCCATCAGCGCAAAAATCAATTCTAGTCTTCTAGCAACAGCACCCAAAGCCTCCTACCTCAACAACTGACATACTCTCAATTCTCAAATCAAAGCAAAGGCATCCTAATTTAGCCAGTTCAAGAGCCCAATTAGCAATTATACACTATGAGAACCATCCATATACATACTAAGATCAAGAATCGGAACACCAACTTCACAATCAATGACGAATCAAGGGGTAAGGAGGAGGGGGGCAAGCAGAAGCTCACTTCCAGGGGACATCGCCGACGAGCATCCAGTCGCCGTCCTTGTCCTCATACGTCAGCACGTACTCCGTCCCGTTCACCACGTCCACCAGCTTCCTCTCGTCGTATGCGAACTTCCCTGCACCCATCCGGAACAATCGTCTTCATCATTCAGCTCGAACAATCAACCAAGAGCAACAGGCAGCAGCAGCCGAAGCAGGAGAGAGACTCACGGATGGTGAAGTGGGAGAAGAACTTGTCCTGGCCGGAGAGCTCGGAGGAGCTGGTCGTAGCCGGCGTAGGCCTCCAGGTCCACCTTCCGAAGGTACGGCGCGCCGTCCACGGCCTTTGGGGTGTCGTCTACGACGATGGCCGATACCTCGTCTGCGAAAACCCAAGTGAAGATGGAGCCCTCTGGGCGGAGGCGATGGCCGTCGGAGGCGTGGAGGCGGCGGCCGGGAGGCGAGGCAGGGAGGTGGGCGGGTGAATACGGGAGGCCGAGGAGGCGGCGGAGACCGGGGAGGCGGCGGGAGGCGGCGGGAGGCCGGGGAGGCGGGCGGAGGCGCCGGGAGGCCGGGGAGGCGGCGGAGGCGGCGGGAGGTCGGGGAGGCGGGCGGAGGCGGTGGAGGCGGTGGGAGGGCGGGGAGGCGGCGGAGGCTGGGGAGGCGGGCGGAGGCGACGAGCGTAGTCGCGTGGAGGCGGCGGCGGGGAAGAGGAGAAGGGGGAAAACCTAGGGCTGGAAAAAAGAGGGCGGGGGCTAGAAAAAAAACGTGTTGCTGAAAACTTAACTTCCGTCGGCTACATTTAAAGCCGACGAAAGTTAATTTTAACTTTCGTCGGCTTTAATGCTGGCCGACAGAACTTCTCTATCTTTCGTCGGCCATTGTGAAAAGCCGACGAAAGTTAGCTTAACTTCCGTCGGCTCCTCTAGGCCGACGGAAGTTATTTAACTTCCGTCGGCTTTTCGAAATGCCGACGGAAGATAAAATAGCCGACGAAAATTTTCTGTTTTCTTGTAGTGCGGTTATAACTGATTCCATTGAAAGTAATCTAACACAACACAATAATAGTTTTTGGACATGAGACGTCCTACAAAACTTAAACATTCATAAAATTTGACCGCTGTTTTAAAATTTACGAAAAATATTTATAACTTTAGTCAAAAATATTTCAAACAGATGTGGCATTCATTCGATGATGTTGTTTGCAAATAATATTATCAAAAGTTGTACTTGTTTAAAATATTTTTTACCAAAGTGATGAAATATTATAAGTATTTTTTAGTTTTCAAATTGCAATTTTATTCGCTACTACAGAACACTAGCAAAAAAAGGTACATTCTAACGAGTAATAACATACATTAGTGATGAATATGTTTTCCGTTACTCTTACTACATCAGTAAAACCCTAGCATTAGTGATAGGTAGATACCCGTCACTAAAGGGTCCCTCTAGGTCCACGCTATGTCCGACATGTCCCTATTTAGTAACAGGTGATCATGGTAACCTATCACAAAAGGTCAAACTATAGTAACGGGGAGTATGTAATACCCGTCACTATTGTGAACCTTTAAGGATGGGTCAACAATATTCACCTGTCATTAATGTTATGATCATATTGTAAAAAATAATTTTGTAGTCTTCATCTTGAATCAAAGCCAAAATTTGGCAGCCAATATTTTTATTTGCAAATAACATAGAATTTATCACAGAAATGCAACACAAAATTAATCACAGAATACCACCACCAAAAATTACATTGCACAAACAACTCATACATAAAAAATTGTACTTCATTGTTTTCATCAAATGTTTGCAAGTATTACAAGTTCAAACATTATTTTTACAATGGAAAGCATCATATCATTTTGTGTAAACACTTGGTTCACAAGGAATGCCGCTAGCTGTAAACGGATCTCCGCTAAGTCAATCCGCTACGATTGCCTTCAGTTTTGTTGAATTTCTACAAATTAAATTTTTGACATTAGTCAATGTTTACATAAATGAAAAATAAATTTAACACAAAAACAAAGCATATGATAATATCTTACGTTGGGTGATTTAAAATATGTTATCTTCAGGACCAACATCATATGGTGTGTAACATAAAACTCATGTTGGTTTCCAGGAGGTTGACTGTAGCACTATTATGGAAATACACGATTAGTTTGAAATGATACATTAAATTTAAAACGACAAATATTTAGATACTTATCGGCATTGCGGTTTTATGCACCAATTATTGGTATTCCATTGCTTTTGATTTATTGAGATGGAGAGCAATTTGAAAGCTCTATAACGAGGTAGAACAAGATTGAGTTAAGCGAGAATAGGTTAAAGGTTTAACTTATAATAAAGTAGTGAAAACCTTAATCGTCGATTATACTTTTGATTACCGAGAAGTCCTTCTCAATACGCTCGCCATTTGATCCCAACGGTCTTGTCGAGTCAATATACCATACAATGTTCCACTTGGGGGCAAAGAGTAGTAGGATATAATGTCCATTCAAGTAGTGCATGACCATTATAAATTGCTCTCTTGCGGTGCATGAGGGGAGTACCATACATAGGTAGTTGAGACACGACTCCCTATCATTCTCGATGATTTTCATTTCTAACATTTGTTTATCCAGAAATTTGAATATTTGCTTCCTACCTTCTTACCACATTAGCCTACACATATGAAAGAGCAGTTAATACCACACAATGACATAATGTGAATTTAAAAAATAGGTTAAGTAACTTACAATATTCAGCATCACGGCAAGTTGATGTCGAGAGCCTCCATGTTGAAAAGATCATATAGATCTGTGGGATCGGATTGGCGACTAGAGAGGGGTGAATAGGCGCCTCAACAACTTTTTGCAAATTAGATGGCCTAACCAGTACACCCAACACACCTTCAAAAACTTTAGAATTGCAATTAAGATCAATCAGAACACTTTCACAACAGATATCAATTTCAGATGCAATACCTAACCTAGATCGGAGTTTGATCTATCGACATACATTGTCGGCAACTAGATCTCTGAAATAGAGTAAAAATTTCGGCAGATGGTTGGTCGACAAGAGTACTTCGACTGTTGGAATTCCGACAAAGATAAAAAAATCAGAAAATTCTTTAACTCCAGTACTTGTTCCTTTGAATCAATATTTGTCAAACATAATGACTCAAATCAAATTGAACAGTACTAGATCATGTCCTGATAATGTCAATTCACATTGAAATGAGACTCAAGGTGAAAATTCAGAATTTGAACACACACATAAAAATTGTTTCAGTAATATTTGTGAAAAACTTGTTCACTTTGCAAGAGTAGATTTTCACAACTCAATAGTATAGATTTCAACTTTCTCAAGATCAGACTACCTCCAATAAAAACTTCAGTTCAACAATCATTTAGCACTTCTCAGGAATTCTGTATAGGCTAAAGCAAAACAGTGCAACAAAATCACTGTTTTTAGTGCAATCAGAGGAGTACAGCCAAAACAGATCAAATTACCCTTTCAAACATTCACTTTAGGAAAAATAGATCAAGTCATGTGGGATTAGAATGACGACTAGAGGGGGGTGAATAGGCACCTCGACAACTTATTTTGAAAATGATGGCCTTTTCAAATCACCCAACACGACTCTAAATGAACAAGCGGAAGCAGATGTAATATCACAACAAAATCTCTGATAAAACAGGTGATATCACCCTTCTGTCTGATATAATGTGAAATGACAGATCGAGAGATCACGAACACTAAATGTAAATTCAACAGGAAAAAAATTATGTACAAAATCAGGATGTGCTACTGTTGATTTCTAGGCAGAGAAAATTACTCGTAGTTCGGGTGAACAATGTTTTTAGAGGATTCTCATGGGCACCAGATAAACACACTGCTGGCGCAGCACATGAACTTCCAGACTCACAAAGAACAAATGTGCAGCAAGAAAAACTCAAGTAGCCAAGACACGTGTTCATACACTCAGTGAAGAAAACTCACAACAGAACACAAATATCAGGAGTACAAAGTGTTGCTTCAGTCAGATGAGTACTCAAAACAAAACAAAAGCATACAAACCAGAGAAATCAAATCAACATGATGCAGAAATCTATTGCCGACTTATGCCTAGAAGCAATTATGGTCTGGGCTGCATTCATGAACAGAACGTAGGTTTGCAGCCACCTCGGGAAGAATCCATTCGCGCAGTGAAATGATGCAGCAACCAAAATCAAAGCAACGAAAAAACCGGCAAGTAGAGAACATTAGTGGAGAATAACCTACTGCACAGAGTCTCTTTTGGCCCTGCGACACAGTATGCTCAGTGACTCGGCGATACACTATGCTCGGCGGTGTGCACAGTGGTAGAAAAGCCAGAACAGAACTGTAAATCATGAAAAATTCCTGTACACCGGCAAAGAGTAACAAATAGAGGAACATTGTCGTTGATGTTGCAGACAAAACAATGGTATGTGCAGTGTGTTGTCACATTAGTTGAAGAAAAAGTGAATATTGGATGCTAGCAGAAAATAAATGAACAAGAAAAGATTGAAGACTACTCATTGCAGCTGATTTGATGAGTGCATTGACAACCCAAACAGAAACATGATGAAAGTTTCAAGTTAAGCGCACAAGTGACCATAAAAACTCAAAAAAGAGCGAAAACATGTCACTTGATAAAAGATCTCCTCCTTGGGCAAAAAGCATCAATGCATCATGAAAGCCATTACTCCCCCTTAACCAAGCAATCATCCCAAAGCATCATGTAAACCATTTCTCCCCCATTGGCAATGCAAGCATCAAGATGATAAAAAGATGCAAAGAGGGGTGTGAGGGTAGAGTATAGATGCAAGCTTCTGAAACATGACTAATTCCAATTACAGTACAAATAAGCATTTGCTTTGAATATTGTCTAAAAGTATTATATGAAACACTCAGATGAATACCATCTAAACAAAAGGCATGAGCAAGTATTTTCAGATTTTAGCAAATAAAAGCATCACCACTCAGACTAGCATACTAGACATGGCAAGACATGAAATGCAAAAGCTAATCAAATACTAACCAGATAAGCATATCCCACTCCAAGGAGCTCCAACAAACATGATATGTAATTGATTCAAGCTTTTGATTTTTTATTTTTCATTGTAGTGCCAGGGGTTATTTGCAAGTCAACTTTATGCTAACCGACCATGCTAAGCCTTGTTGAAACCATCAGAAGCTTAAAGCTATGGTCTCGGCATACACTTCAATGTCCTAGTTCATACCAAAGTGCTATGGTAAGCAGTCCAGAATAAAGTAGTGCGACAAAGCAAACCCACCTGGATCTTTTCAATTTCAGCATAAAACGACATGAATATCATTCATTTTCATTCATTTTTATTTTTTTTTAATTTTTAGCATAATATTTTTGAAATGATCAAGTTGTGTATTAGCATTCAAGTGAAAAGGACTTAGCTACCAAGTAAGTAAAAGATAGCTAAAGTACTCAACCTATTCATGCTAGTTTCTATATTAAGTAGTGATCATTTTCAAATTTTCACAAATAAAAAGCCATGCTCATGACAAACATCAGATGTAAAGAAGCCAAGTGAAATCTACAGTATTAAAGACAATACTTCAAAGGCATAACAAATCATGTACTTGTAAAAGCAATTAATCATATAACATAAGCTCATGCAGTGCTACACAACTCCCCCTCAAAACATGCTAGAAGATCTCGAATGTCCATTGTTGGGGTGAGTAAAAACTGTTTAGGAATCCAGCATTGTAAAACTCGAGAACCAGGTAAAGCAGTAGACTGATCATGCATATGGTATGAATCATGATAAAAAGTGTGTGGTCTACCTTCAAAGCGCGAACCTGGAAAATGACGAGGTCTCCTAAACTATCGATAATCAAAGCCTCTTACACGCGGTCTAGCACCATATGAAGCATGGTGTACACCACGACGTGCAAAATCTCTCATGGGACCATAGGGAGCCTCAAAATCAGGATAAGAGTGAAAAAGCAGACTCATGCATACCAAAATATGGGTAATGCATGTCCTAAAAGCTCATCGTAAAAGAACATCATTCATCCTTGATACGACGAAAGCAAAACCCAATCAAACGATTCACCCGATGATAGTAGGAGCAGTGATATACTCTCTTGGGTGTGTGAGCATGGGTCTTAGGCGCAAATATCACAATCTTCTTGTGTTTTTGTTGAGGAGTTTCCTTTGGTGGACAAAGGGCTTTCTTAGTAGGTTGAGTAGGATTCTCGGCTTTTTGTGTAGTGTCTAACTGGGATCTTTCTTTCTCAAGGGTAGTGGGTGGAGTGAACACTGTTTCACTCAGAGTGTTTGGAGTGGTTCTCTCATAGCCCAACCCTAGAGCTAACCCTGCCCAGTTAGCACACAATTTTGTTTTAGCCAAAAGCAAATCCATCCTACCCTTTCCTTCAGTGCATTTTCAACCACGGAGAGAAGATAATCATTTTCACATTTTAGTTTTTTCGACTTGCTCTCTAGCAAAGATGAGTTGGTCCTTAAGGGTGATGTAGGTGGAACACGCCAGCTGCACATCCTAAGAACACTCAGCACTCTCCAATCTTGCCTTAAGTTCATCAACATGCCTATCCCTCAAATTAATGCTCTTAACAAGTAAAGGACAGTTCATTCATTCGTTGATGACAACAGGACTAGACTCCATCTTCAAAAGCTGATTTTCAGTAATTTCAAGTTTTTCAACAGTTTGAGCATGTGCAAAATGCAGCTGAGCAAGTTCATTCATAACAATAAGATAGGACTCACATTCAGCATCATCGGACTTAGATTTTAAGATCGCAAGTTTGTTGGATAAAGATTGAAGTATGAGTTTTCGTTCTTTTCGTTCTTTAACAACAAGTAATATATCCTAAGGACAAACAACATCATGTAATTCATCAATCTGAACAAGAAGCTGATTATGGGATAGATATACCTTAGATGTGTCAAGCTCGTCGCTGCTATGGATGTTGTCGGCCATGAAGCAAAGGTCTGTGAAGTCCATTCTCTTCTTCTCCTTCTTTTCTCCTTTCTTGGTAGGCTATTCTTCATCGGAGCTTGGCTCCTCACTTGATGTACTGTCGATGTCGCTGAGGGAGGCTACAAATTCTCTAGCTACTCTCTTGGCCACTTTGCCGCACTTCCCCTTAAAGAAGGGTTTCTTGTTCCACTTCTGGTATTTGTTCTCATTTTCATTTTTCATTTTTAGTTTAGGGCAATTCGATTTTATGTGAGAAGTATCTCCACATTCAAAACAACCCGAGACCCTCCTTTCCTTTGATCTCATCTATCATTATTGAAGTGTGTGAACTTCTTGACAATGAGAGCTAGCTCCTCATCATCTAGAGTGTCCACCTGTTCTTTTGTGACAGAGAACAGAGAGGACAAGTCAAAACCACAAGAATAAGCACAAACTCCAAAACAAACAGAAAGACTCCCTCTAGATGAGGTACCACTGCCAGGACCGAAAACTAAAGCAATAGAAGGCAACAAAGAGTTTCCAAATCCTAGATGAGAAGCCTTGGCAATCTCAGTGGACTTAAGCTTACTGAAGAGTTCATCGCAAGTGAAAGTTTCAAAGCTTGCCGACTCTTCAATACTAGAGATCTTCACCTCCCATATGCTACGATCAAAAGCATAGAGAAGTTTGATCGCCCTATCATAGTCTGAATAAGCTAAAGTATCAGTGGAGCGCAAATTGCTCACAATCCCATCAACTCGAGCAAACATGGTATCTACAGATTCTCTAGGGCCTTGCACAAATATTTGATATTCTTGATTATATGTGCTTTGCCTCCTAGCCTTAATCTGAGAAGTGTAGTTTATAGGTGCTGGACCCTGTCAAACTCATTGCGACTCAAACTGGTGAACAATATGTTTCTTGCTTTGCTATTACAGTCGTATTATAACTTCTCAGTCTCTGAAGTGCGAGTTTCAGGAATCACATATTGGGAATCAACAATGTCCCAAGCTGCACTTCCTTGGCTTAGTAGATAAGCCTCCATGTGCATCTTCGAATAAGCAAAGTCTCGACCATCAAACACCGGAATCTTTGTGTTTTTGTCCATGTCACCACAAGAATCACAAACCGGTTAAGGTCAACTTGTGATCTAACCGGCTCTGATACCAATTGTGGGATAGGAATGGTGACTAGAGGGGGTGAATAGGCACCTCGACAACTTCTTTTGAAAATGATGGCCTTTTCAAATCACCCTACTCGACTCTAAATGAACAAGCGGAAGCAGATGTAATATCACAACAAAAACTCTGATAAAATAGGTGATATCACCCTCCTGTCTGATATAATGTGAAACGACAGATCGAGAGATCACGAACACTAAATGTAAATTCAACACGAAAAAATTATGTAAAAAATTTATGCAGCACGGACATCGAGGAATATAAAATACATCAAACTATGGCGTTGGAACATGGAAATCAAGCTGTAAAAAATACGTGTGATGTATGTGCACAAAAACATCAACGACATCAATTTTAATCGAACAAAATCAGGATGTGCTGCTGTTGATTTCTAAGCAGAGAAAAATACTCGTCGTTCGGGTGAACAATGTTTTTAGATGATTCTCACGAGCACCAGATAAACACAATGTTGGCGCAGCACATGAACTTCCAGACTCACGAAGAACAAATGTGTAGCAAGAAAAACTCAAGTAGCCAAGACACGTGCTAGTACACTCAGTGAAGTAAACTCACAACAGAACACAAATATCAGGAGTACACAGTGTTGCTTCATTCAGATGAGTACTCAAAACAAAACAATAGCATACAAACCAGAGAAATCAAATCAACGTGATGCAGAAATCTATTGTCGTCCTATGTGTTAAGGATACAAACTAGAAGCAATTGTGGCCTAGGCTTCATGCGTTAAGGATGCTTGCATTCATGAACAGAACGTAGGTCTACAGCCACCTCGGGAAGAATCCATTCGCATAGTGAAATGATGCAGCAACCAAAATCAAAGCAACGAAAAAACCGGCAAGTAGAGAAAATCAGTGACTCGGCGATACACTGTGCTCGGCGGTGTGCACAGTGGCAGAGAAAGCCAGAACAGAACTGTAAAAAAATAAAACACAGAGAATAAATTAAAACAACAGTAAATCAGGAAAATTCCTGTACACCGGCAAAGAGTAACAAACAGAGGAACACTGTCGTTAATACTGAAGAAAAAACAGTGGTATGTGTAGTGTGTTGTTACATTAGTTGAAGAAAAGTGAATACTAGATGCTACCAAAAAATAAATGACCAAAAAAGATGAAGACTACTCATTGCAGCTGATTTGATGTGCAGACAGACTTGTGCACAAAGGCTAATACATCAGAACAAAAAACAGCAAATAAAAAAACTTCTCGCTGAGTGCTCTCAGCATTCTGCCCTTGCCATGTAAACAACAATGGGATTACCCAGTATGAAATTACATCAATCTGACATGGCGGTAGCACATGGCTGTGGTGCGGTCTTGGGAAGAAGAAGCATAAAACTGAAAGCACCAGAAGCAAAGAAAACTAGCAAACGATGTCCTCAAATAAGCCAGCACTGTATACACCTATCTCTGGTGCCTCTCTGGCAGCATACTCATGGTGGCACACCATTTAAGACAGAAGAAAAATATTCGATGGAACAATCAAGAAAGAAAACCAACCAAAGTAAATCAGAATAGTGAATCCTTGAGAAAACTGGACACAATACTGCACAGTAACAAGCAGTGCGCACCTGTAGCGTACACGGCGGTGCTTGTTCCAGATGTTGAGTGTTGGCTCCTGTAGATGGTCTGGGATAGTGGCCTCTAGTGCACGCATGACGATGAATAGGGCAAGCAATGAAAAGTGGCCAGCGACAACAGGAAGGATAGAAAATATAATGTTTTGAAATTTGTGGATTCATTCACCCCAAACCCTAAGCCTTTGGGTCCTTTATATAGGCAAGCCCACAAAGGAAAAACCCAAAATGCCCCTAATATTTAATTACAAATTAATACTTAAAACTAATTAAACCTGAAATATCCTTTGTATTTTAAGAATTAAAATTTAGAAAAATACACAAAGAATATACCTATTTTATTACAACACTTAAACCTATACTTTTAATATATTTTTAGAATTTTAAAAATTCCGAAAAATACCAAAAGTTTACATTGAATCTAAATTACTAAACGAAAATAAACTCCTAATTATTGGGATTTAAAAATATTTAGAGATGAGACGATTTTCAGCAAAAACTGACAAAGCCTTTACTTGATTTGGACAGGATCATATGTTCACTGATTTCTTTTTCCCTTTACAGCAGCAACCTCAGCTTAACTAACCTCAAAAGGTATTCACATCACAGCTAAAAGTATGACTATTTATCTGAAGAACTCAGAAATTCTAGAAGTTGTTCAGAAAAGAAACTATTAAACTGAGAATCAACCAAAACTCAGTCTCTTGTTCATAATCATATCAGAGTAATTGTAGTTCAGTAAAAACAGAATATTAAATTCTTGGTAGGATTCATAGTCTTGGTTGGATTCACAACAAAATTAATCATGTACTGTTCATGATAAAAGTTGCAACTCACACTACACAAATTGAACGGAACAGATGGATCAAGAAATTTGTCAAAAACATAGTACTAGAAGTGAAGAACATTAAAATGTAACAACCAGAACCAAAGTATATATGATCTTCACACACAGTGGTTCTTGTAGTACAAGAATCCAGCAGTGAAAACCATATTCAAACAACAGGATAGTGTAATACACAAACACTCATAGCAGTAGATAAACTATTCAGAGAAGAAGACATCAGATAAAGTCAAGAACAGAGAACACACCAGGAGAGTCTTCATATACTATTCACCATTCGGCACGAGATGTTCAGCACACACAACACTTCACAACAGAAGGTAAATGCACAAGAAATCAGAACAGAAACATGTTCTTCGACAAGAAAGAAAATCAGGTTGGAATATCTCTAAAAAGTTGTAACCCTCCCCCTTAGGCTTGGTCCCCTTTTTATAGGCCAACCTAGGAGGGAAACTTACAAAGGTACCCTTCGATTTTTTTCAGTATAATAAAAAGACCATGGAGTATTTTCAGAATAACACATCCTAAAAAGTACTCAAATGTTGACTCTAATATATTACAACTTTGACCCTATACTTTTAATATATTTTCAGAATTTTGAAAATTCGGAAAAATACTAAAAGTTTACACTTAATATAAATTACTAAACGAAAATAAACTCCTAATTATTGGAATTTAAAAACATTTAGAGATGAGACGGTTTTCAGCAAAAACCGACAAAGCCTCCCAGATCATCGACGGTCGTCGTCAGTCCGCGAACTCGACTGCCAGCAAGTCTCTCCCGCTCTCGATCCCTCGATTCGCCTTGTCACTTGTATTGGCTTCCCTTTTGCTGACTCCAACGACACCTCATCTCGAACAACTGTTATCCCACATCCTGCTTTGACTCCATGCATACATGTGAGATCACTCTCAACTCCGACTGGCATCCTCGACCATCTGCCATTAGACTCCCTGTCTAACTCTGATCCCTTGCCATCGACAGTTGACGAGTTTCTCAACACTGCACACATGAGACAAGCACAGACACACATACACTTCCAAGACACCCATACATGAACATCACAGCCAACTTCGTCAATCACTCATCATAAACTGAAACCACTGTGAACACCTCACTTGGTTTCTCAATCTCCCCCTTGATGAGTGCATTGACAATCCAAGATGAAAAAGATTAAAAAACAAGTTCAACACACAAGTGACTATAAAATCTCTAGAAAGAACAAAAAGATCAAAAAGAAGCATGTCACTTGAAAAAGGATGATAGAACAAAACTACCTCAAAACTCAATTTGGGCAATAAAATTTCAAGAACTCTCCCCCTTTGGTAATGCAGACATCAAGATAACACCATGAGTTGTGAGAGTAAAGTGTCAGTGCAATGCTTCTGCAATATAATTAAGTCAAATTACAGTACAAACAAGCATTGTGCCTCACAAGCTATCCTAACCAACTATATGACAATCTTGAATGTATACAATCTAATTAACAGTAAAAGCAACATTTTCAAGTTTTAGCAAATAAAAGCATCACTACTCAGACTAGTATACTAGACATGGCAAGGTAAGAGATGCAAAAGCTAGTCACATACTAACCAGATAAGCACATCCCACTACAAGGAGCTGTAGTAAACTTGATATGTGAGGAAATTAAACTTTTTATTCTTTATTTAAGTGCTAGGGGTTATTTGCAAGTCAACCTTATGTTAACCGACCAAGACAAGCCTAGGTTGAAACCATTATAAGCTTAAGGCATTGGTCATGGTATACACTTCAATGTTCCAGTTCATACCAAAGTGCAATGATAAGCAGTTTAGAACAAAGTAGTGCGACAATGCAAACCCACCTGGATTTTTTCAATTTTATCACAAGATAAATATTTTTGTTTCATTTTCATTTTTAATCATTCATCATTTTCATTTTTTTAAATTGTGAGCATAAAGAATAAGTTGTGTATTAGCATCCAAGTGAAAAGGAAAAAGCTATCAGGTCTATAATGAATAGCAAATGAACCCTAGCCTATTCATGCTAGTTTTCAGACTAAGTAGTGACCATTTTCAAAATTTTCACAAATAAAAGACATGCTCAAGACATGTAGTTAGATGTATTCAATGCAAGCATAATCAACAAAAGTTTAAGACAATATTGTAAAAAGCATAATAAAGCATGTACATGTTAAAGCAATTAATCATATTATAGAAGCATATGCAAAAGTACATAACTCCCCCTCACATGATGCCATAAGGATGACAAATGCTAAGCTCTCCCCTCAAAAATGCAAAACGAGAAGCATAGAGAGGCTTGGTGAAAATATCTGCAATCTGATTCGGGGTATCAACAAAGCACAAATCGATATCACCCTTCTCTTTGTGATCTCTTAAGAAATGATAACGGACGTCAATGTGTTTGGTCCTAGAATGTTGTACTGGGTTGTTTGCTAAGCTAATCGCACTCGTGTTGTCCCAAAACAGTGGAACTCCTTTAAAATCCAACCCAAAGTCCCGCAAAGTAGAAACCATCCACAAAATCTGTGCGCAACAGCTAGCGGTAGCTACATATTCGACCTCGACTATAGACTGTGCAATGCTAGATTGTTTGCGAGAAGACCAACACACAAGAGAAAGACCCCAAAAATGACAAGTCCCAGACGTACACTTGCGATCAATACGACATTCAGCAAAGTCAGCATCAGAAAAACCTCTCAAGAATAATGAAGATGATGCAGAATACCAAATGCTAAATTCAAGAGTGTGCTTGAGATACCTTAGAATGCGCTTGACAACTTGTCGATGTGAAGCCCTGGGAGAAGCCTGATAACAAGCGCACAAACACACATCAAAGTGTATGTCCGGCCTCGTAGCCGACAAGTAGAGGAGGGAGTCGATCATGCTCTAGAACTCCTTCTGGTCCACTTATTCTCCGTCTTTATCTAAATCAAGCACAACTGAAGTACCCATTGGGGTAGCAAGTGGTTTTGCATCTGTCATGTCAAAGCGTTTTAGCAGGTATTTAGTGTATTTTGTATGATTTACAAAAGTTCCTTGTTTGCTTTGCTTAATTTGCAAACCAAGGAAAAAGGTCAGCTCACCCATTATCGACATTTCAAATTCCTTGTTCATGGATTCAGCAAACTCTGCCACAAGAGTATGAGATGAACCACCAAAGATTATGTCATCAACATAAATCTGAATAGGTAAGAAATTTTTGCCATGCATGAGAGTGAGGAGCCATGTTGAAGAGCATGGGCCTCATGGCTCCAAATGTGATGAGTGATTGTCAACGGAAGTCAAAGAGGATATGAAGAGAAGAGAAGACTTGCTGTGTCCGGGCCGCATGTGACTTAGGTACACGGGCAGCAAGCGACTGTAGGGTAGAGGGGTCGCGAAGTTAGGCTGGCCCAATCCGGGTACATGGGCTAGGAGTAGCAGATGATCCACTGGTCTGTTGACCAGGAATGACTCAGGTACACGGGTGGTGAGCGATTGCCAGGCTGAGGGAGCTGTGGAATCGGGCTGGCCCAATCCGGGTACCCGGTGCGAACACGGTGGATGCTTTGTTAGTTTCGGCGCAAAACTGACGACCGCTGATCTTGGATCTGACCGTTCTGAGGTGAAGACATAGCTACTACGAAAGCTCCGCATCAGGATAAGTCATCTGTATTTAGGATTTTACTATTTTGCCTTTAGGCCCACAGTCTGTCAATCGAGTCTATAAAATATCCTAAGGGCATTTTGGTCTTTTCCATTTTATTTCAGCGTCTGTAAAAACCCTAAGGGTCTTTTGGTATTTTTTCCTAGTCTATTGGGCTGCCTATAAATAGGGCCCCAATCCCTAGGGTTAGGGCTACTCATTCTGAAATCAAGTTTAATCCCACTAAAGTTTGGGTCACTTTTCTCGCTTTCCGTGTTCATCTTCCTGCGAGCGCCGCCGCTTTTGTGGGCTTTCTGTTCTTCAAAAGTTCATCAGGATCTGCATCGCTGACACATCGAGAAGTCGCTTAATCAGGTTGTATTCTTCCTTTCTCAGCCATCGGACGTCACGCTGTGGTTTTATTTATTGTCGCCTCATTTTGCGCGCCTAGTATGATTATCCATGTGCGATAGCTGATGTTTAGCTATAGTTCTTCCCTGCCATCTGCTTTTTATTCATCATGTGGGATAGTTCAAAAAATTCACAGCTAGTCTACAGGTTTTACTGATTCTTTATTCCTAGCGTAGTCCATAGAAATTTCTTCCTGGTTGTGTCTTGCGTGTGTTCTCTTGCCCTATGTTGGCACTAGGTTCTATTGTTTATCCCCTCTGGCGTCTCTCATTTTTTCTCGCCATTGGCTCTTATTCGGCAGCAAGCGCAGCGAGCCAGCAGCAAATCAGCACAGCTAGCTAGCAGCTATGTGCAGCAGCTATGCACACGGGTGTCGAGGTGCTTAGTCCTCGGTAGCACTGCTGGCTGCCTTAGCTTCCTGCAGCTAGGCTGCTAGGGCCCAGTCCTGGCGTCAGGTTGGAGTTCATGCATGGGTAGAAATATCAAGGGACACGCAAGCATTATAGCAGCAGTAGAATCAAGGCAAGGATAGCAAAGGTCTGTAGCGTACAGGCTTGCGAGCGGAGTCTATTCCACATCTTCGACGACTGAGCGAAGGTGTCAGCGAAGTCCACGCGGAGGGACTATGACTTCCAAGTTGTACCAATTAGTAGCCTTCGCTATTTGGTTGTGGGCTTCCTACAGACTGAATGAACGGGCTTCGACAAATCGAAGCATCCTTCAGCACGTGGTGGACTTCGAAGACGAAGTCTGACTTCGCTGAAGAGCTCTAGGCTTCGTTTTGTCCCCTTCAAACATTGTTTAACAGACTTTGATCCAGAGACAAAATTCTGTGTGTACTTAATTTAAATGTCTGTGATGATTTACTTTCATGAAGCTTAAATACCCATGTTTTGAATGATCTATTAATCTGCCTTTGAACACTGTGGTGGTGTCTCTTTAACTAAGACACTGGTCATTTTTAGGCTAGATTATTTTTGGCATCCATAATCTGTTTTGTTCCTGCTGGTTGTTTGTTTGAGGAGTGTTGGGTGTTGGGAGAAGGCCATTAATTTGCAAGAATTTTTTAGGCGTCCATTCACCCTCCTCTAGTCGCTACTTTCGGTCCTACAAGTGGTATCAGAGCCTGGTTAGGTTTTTTCCATACCTTAACTGGTTCTAAACCTAGGTAGTGATCATGACTTCTTCTAGAAAGGTCCCATCCCTGGAAGTTTTTGGCTATACTTATTGGAAGACTCGCATGCGAGCCTATCTCATGAGCCAAAGCTCGGACATTTGGGACGTTTGTGTTCACGCTACTTTCACCATATTGCCTGTTAATGAGTGTACATCCCAGAGATAATCGCCTAGCATCAGAACAACAATAAAGCGGTGAACATTTTGTTTTCTGGTTTAGGTCCCACTAAGTTTGAGCGTGTAAGCCATCTCAGCACTGCTAGAGAGATCTGGGCTACCCTCCAGGCACACCATGAGGAGACAGCCCAGGTCAAGGCTCGGCTCTATCAGACCTACCGGCGTGAATATGAAAATTTCGCACAGAAGCCGGGTGAATCTGTTGAAGCCTTGTTTGGTCATTTTCAATCGATCATAAACAAGCTTTGAGCCAACAAGGCCGAGGGAGTACAACTAGTCTTAGATAATGAGCAAGCACTCAAGGTTCTTCATACCTTGGACCCTAAGATCTGGAAGATCAAGGTATCCTCTATCATGAGAGCACCTCTTATGATACCTTGACAATTTCAAAGCTATTCAGCAAGCTCAAGGCCACAGAGGTTAATATCCAGTTGAGATCAAATCTCACTAGCTCTAGATCAAAAACCCTGGCCCTTGCTACACCTTCTGCTGACTCCTCTTCTGTGAGTTGTGCTCGGTTCTCCTTGATGTCTATCACTGAGGACCAGCTTGAGTCTCTAGGAGATGATGATCTGTGTCTGTTTAACAATCGAGTGCGTCGTGTCTATGATAAGCGAATGTTCAAAAGACACGGCAAAAAATCTGGATGCTTTGAGTGTGGTGATCTAGGTCATTTCATTGCCAACTGCCCCAAGCGCAATGGTCACAGCATTGAGAGTCTATCTTCTGTCCCTTGCTTGGGTGGTAGCAGTGAGTGCCCAAACTGTGAGGTGTTACTTTGTGACCTGATGACTCTAAAGTCCAGGTACACAGAGAGGGTAGATGAGAGGGACGCTTTGGCCACTGAGCTTGAGAGCACTCAGCTAGAGCTGAAAGATGCTCACACCACTGTCATCGTGCCCTGTGTTGACTGCCCATCCCACCTAGCTAGTTTAGCTGAGCTGAGAGCCAAGAGTGATGAGTAGTTAGGCGAGTTGGAGAGAGTCAGAGCTGAGCTGGAGCAGACTAGGCTAGAGATTGAGACATTGTCAGTTCCACCCACTATTTGTGAGAACTGCTTGTCTCTTAGATTGTAGTTGATCAAGCTGAAAGCTGAGAAGTCTGTCCAAGTCGATAGAGAGTGTGAGACCTGCTTGTCTCAGGTGGAGGTGCTAGCTTCCTTGAGAGAGGAGCTAGCTGATGTTCAAAATGAGAACTTTTACCTCCGTCAGATCCTAAGTTGGGTGAGTTCCAGAGAGCCACAACTCGGCATGAGGATCCAACAGTTCAAGAGGCAGGATGGGTTTGGGGTAGGTTACACCTATACCAAGGCTGATTTTGAGAGTGCCATTAGCTGAGCAGTGAGTGGAGTAAGATGACTCCTGAACATAGATATCCTAAGACTCACTCCACTAAGTCTTTCCATGCTAGTAAGCCCAAGGATGGAGTGTTCCAAGAACACCCTAAAGCTCCACCCAAGAAGCCCATCTGGGTCCCAAAGCCCAAACATCTCCACACTTCTCTAGACTCTCTACCTGGACCCTCTCATACCAAAGAGTCTACACCCAACACCACCAAGCCCAAGAACCCCAAGCCTCAACCACATCCCAAGAAGCCTACCTACCACTGTGAGTACTGTCAGAGAGACGGGCATCTTGAAGACTTTTGCTTCAGGAGGAAGCGAGTTGAGAGACCAGAGAGAGCTCGTGGTGGGCAGGAGCAGTTCTACCAGCAGGTTGGTAGACTGAGAGTTCCTCGATGCGGGAGAGGATAGAGGCCAGGCCGCGTCGTGTAGGTGGTGGTAGAGGAGATGGCTTTCTTGCTTGTGCTCCGGAGGGTGGTGTTCGCTCCGGCAGAGCTCCAGGTCATTTTGGATATGGCTCTGGAAATCGTGGTCGAGACTTTAGGCAGAACCGAGGACCGTGCTTTGAGCCGCGTTTTGGTCCAGACTCTTATGATTCTTTCTACTTTCTGTCTTTTGAGCAGATGGCTCGACACTGGTTTAGCTCCTTTGCTAAATCTGGTGCCGGACCATTTGCTCCCACTTATGACCACTAATCATGCAAGATCGAGAACTAGAGGACGTGTGGATCATGGATTCAGGATGCTCTCGCCACATGACGGGACATCGCAGATGGTTCTCTAGCCTCACTCCCCCAAGCTCCAAAGAGTATATCACGTTTGGGAACAGTGGTCAAGGGAAGGTACACGACATTGGCTCAATTCGCATCTCTGACCATTTCTCCTTGAAGAATGTTGCTTTGGTTGGGAACTTGAATTTCAATTTGATTTCTATTTTGCAACTTCTTGAGGATGGTTTGGAGGTTCGATTTAAGAAGGGCATGTCTTTGTGGTTGATTCTAGAGGATCTTTGTTTTGTCAGATCTTACCCTTCGGTAAGGTTTTTTGGATTGATTTCTCTAGTTCTTTGGCCCTTCTCACTGTTTGATTGCTGGATCCTCCTCTGAGCTTGAGAAACCAAGGGTTGGTTTTAGAGTCTGTGATGAGTGATTGACAGATTTTACCCTCTGATTCGAAGGGGTCCCTCCGAAGGGGTTCGGAGGTGGTTTCACCGAAGGGTTCGGTGGGTCTGGTTGCTGCAGCTATTGCAGCGGAGTGTGCCTATCGGAGGGGTCCGACAGTACACAATGACATGGCTGTACCGAAGGGTATCGGTACTTTGGGTGGTACACCGGAGTGTGTGCCGAAGGTTGTTTACCGGGAGAGGTCTCTGGGGTACTGGATACACTTGTCTGTTTGTTTGTGGTGCGTAGGTGACTTTGGAGGCGACGGATGGTTCGTAGCAAGTGAACCTGGGTCAAGCGGGAGGCTTGATGCCAGGGGAGCAGGGAGCTCCATCACAAAGGTTGCGAAGGGGTCGAGGTCGGGCCTCGGGTCGAGGTGCGCCAGGAGAAGGCAGTAAGTGCGGAGTGTGGCTCCGGGTGAAGGTACTCCGAGATGAAGTCCTCGGAGGCGAGGCACTTCGAAGGGTACTCCGAATGGAGTGACTTCGGAGTATGGTGGACCAAGTCTTCAGTAATGAGGCAAGGCGTTCGATGTGTGCTCCGGAGGGAGAAACTCGAAGGTATACCCGACGAAGGTCTCAGAAGTCGAGGTGCATCGAAGGCATAGTCCGGGTGAGGCTCGTCGAGGAGTGTGCTTGGGGAGAGACACTACGACGAAGTGCTCATGGAATGCTTCATGCGGAGGCCTTGGACGAAGGAGGGACTTCGAATGGTGGTACTTCGAAGGTGGGGCTTCGGAGTGAAGCTGACTTCGGAGTGAGGCTGGCTTCGGAGTGAAGCTGGCTCCGGAGTGAAGCTGATTTGAGGTACTTCGGCCATGCATGGCTTCGTTACACGGACTGATGGAGTTCGAGCTGGGAGAAGCTGCGAAGCCGTGATGGTCCACTCCGAAGGTGTTGGTGCAAAGGCCCAAGGGCCTTGACGTCTTTGGCTCAAAACTGTCACTGTATCGAAGGCTGACTTCGGTGAAGCGAAGGCCGTTAGGCTCAAGGCTTCTCACTGAAGCTACCGCACCCCTCGCGTGCGAAGGGGGGCTTCAGAAGGGTCCAAAACTGCAAAGGCTGACAGCGCCTGCTCTACAAAAGCTGGTGCTGTCCCCTCTACGAAGCTGACAAAAGAAGCCTCCAAATAAAGTAGACTACCAGTTGTACCCCCCTGTTCTGATGAGACAAAATCAGTGTAAACCCTAGGGGTAAAGTAGTCTATTCACAGGGATGAATAGTGCCTATAAATAGTGGAGGCTAGCTAGGTCACATCAACACTTTGAGCAGTCATTTTTGAGCTCCTGTGCTAGCCGCCACATACTCTTGTGTTCATCCTGTGAGTTCATTTGTGTTCCCTGTTCAAGCAATGAAGCTTTGATTCTGTTTTCTTTTACTGCTTGAACTTGTATGCGTACTTCACTGCATGCTTTGATTTCTTTGTGCACCATCTTCTTGTGAGTTTTTCTGGAGAGGTGTGTGAGAAGTCTGTCTGGGTGAAGTGTGTTTTTCAGTGTCTGTTCGCTCTGTGTAAACTAGAGGCTAGACCTCTCTGATTACTAGCGAAGCACTATCTCTGTGCTGAATCGAAGCCCGTTTTCTTCCCTTGTCGAAGTCCTCGGTGAAGTGTGTTCAGTGTGTGTTTGACCTCTGAAGTGCGAAGCCTTGTACCAGTTGCTAGCGCTGAGTATTTGGTCGAAGTCCGCTCTTGCGAAGGGTGAAGTGCGAAGCCTGCTCAAAGGCACCCAGTGTGCTGAGCCTGCACTGACTTAGCAGAGCTCATCGAAGTTCTCAGAGGGAAGTCCGCTCTTACGAAGGGTGAAGTGCAAAGCCTGCTCGAAGGCACCCTGTGTGCGGAGCCTGCACTGACTTAGCAGAGCTGAATTTTCGGGGTCGTGGGTGGAGCGAAGTCTTCTTGGCTTCGAACTTTTGCTCCTTGCGAAGCCTGTTTTCAGAGCTGTTGAATACAGCCGAATCAGAACTTCGAAGGGTGTGTTCGAAGCCTGTTCCGCAGAAGACAGAACTAAACAGAAGGCTATTTTTAGTCAGAAATTTTAAAAGCTCCCATTCACCCCTCTCTGGTCGCCGTTTTCGGTCCAACAATTGGTATCAGAGCGGGTTAAGATCACCAGTTGACCTTAACCGGTTTTGTGATCTGTTGGCGACATGGACAAAGTTAGTAAAATACCTCTGTTCGATGGGACTGATTTTGCATACTGGAAGGTGTGCATGGAGGCTTACTTGCTAAGCCAAGGAAATGCAATTTGGGAGATTGTGGACTCACAATACTCCATCCCTGAAACTCGCACCTCTCAAACAGAGAAGGATCAGTATAATGCCAACTCCAAGGCTAGGAATATACTGTTCATTGGTTTGAGTCGGAGTGAGTTTGATAGGGTGCAACACCTTAGGACAGCTAGGGAAATTTGGACTACACTCACTATTTTTCATGAGGGCTCTACACAGATTAAGGCTAGGCGCCAAGCACATACAATCAACAGTATCAGCTATTTGTGCAGGCACCTGGTGAATCTATAGATGACATGTTTTCTCGCTTTGATGCGATAGTGATTAACTTGCGGTCAAACGAGACGCTTGCTTACAATGATCATGATAGGGCTATCAAGCTTCTCTATGCTCTTGATCGTAACATATGGGAAGTGAAGATATTCAGCATTGAGGAGTCCGCATGTTATGACACATTGACCTGTGATGAGCTCTTCAGCAAGCTGAAGTCCACAGAGATTGCAAGGCATCTCTTGCAGTGCATAGGAACTCTTTGCCATAGCCATTGGCACTAGTTTCTAGCACTAGCCGTGGCACCACTGCAAAACCAAGCACATCAGGCACTTGTGTTTTTGCAGATGGTTTTGCTTTGTCCTCCCTGGTTTCCTTCACTAAGGAGCAGGTGGATACTCTGGATGATGATGAGCTTGCTCTCATTGCCAGAAGGTTCACCCGTTTTCATCATGAGAGACGGGATCAGAGGAGAAGTGGTTTTAGTGGTTGTTTTCATCATGGCGACACTTCTCACATCGAGGCAAATTGCCCTAAACTCAAAAAGAGAGATGAGAGTGAGTGCCCCAAATACCACAAAAAGGAGAGGAAGCCTTTTGTGAAGGGCAAGCGCGGCAAGGTGGCTAAGAGAGTAGCCAAAGCCGCTTCCAGAGCGTTTGTTGCTGCTCTCGGCGACATCGACACTTCCTCAACTGAGGAGTCGTGCTCTGAGGAGGAGTCTCCAAGGAAGGAGGAGAAGAAGGACAAGAAGGGACAAGATTTCACCGGCCTTTACTTCATGGCCGACAGCGATCACAGCGGTGATGAGCTTGACTCATCTGAGGTACCACTATCCTATGACCAGTTTTCAATAAAATTAGATGAACTGAATGAAGTAGTTCTTGGTCAGGATAGATTACTTGTGCAAGCCGCTAGAGAAAGAAAAGACCTTAGACTTAGGCTAGAATTTGTTTCTACCGATTATGACATGCTTAAGTCTAGAGTTAATGATTCTGAATGTGAATCTTGCATTGTTGTCATGGGTGAGCTTGCTCAGTTGCGTTCTGTGCATGCTCAAACTCTTTATGAGCTTGAGAATGCACAGGAGCAGCTTTTGATGGTTGATTCTAGTCCTCATGATAAAATTGAATGCATGAATTGCCCATTATTACGTGAGAGCATTAATTTACGTGATAAGCATGTTCAGGATTTAGAGACTAGATTGGAGAGGGCCGGTAGTTCTAAGGATGTGCAACCTGTGTGTGACACATGCATAACCCTTAAGGACTAGCTTGGCACTTTTAGAGAGCGAGCTGAAAACCTCATGACTAAAAATGAATACCTTCTTTCTGTGGTTAACAAATGCACTGAGGGAATGAGTAGGATGGATTTGCTCTTGGCAAAGACCAAGATGTGTGCTGACAGGGTAGGGTTAGCTCTGCGATTGGGTTTTGAGAGGATTTCTTCAGACAATGAGAACAAAATTGTTTTTACCTCACCCACTACCTTAGAGAAAGAGAGAGCTCTGTTAGACACTCCATCAGCCAAAAAGCCTACCCGGACTCCAAGAAACCACTCCTCCTACCAAGAAATCTCTCCCAAGAAAACCACTCAGCAGAAGCCCAAGGAGCCAGTGAGAGTTGCTCCTATAACCCATGAGAGTGCCCCTAGGAGAGTTTTCATTGTTCCTTCTGTCAGTGGGTGGGTCATCTATTTGGGTTCTGTTTTTGTCGCATTAAGGATGAGCGACGCTCTCAAGCGATGAGTTTCCAGGACATGCATTACCCATCTCGAGGTATGCATGAGTCTGAGTTGTACTCATGTCCTGTTTTCGAGGCTCCTCGTACTTCTCGGAGAGGTTTTGCTCCTCGAGGTGTTCACCATGTTCCATATGGTGGTAGAGCCCGGGCGAGTAGCTTTGTACCTCGTCATGTTTTTAGATCTCAGCATGTAGGTAGACGTCGCACTTTGCATCATTCTGATTATCCTGTGTGTAGACAGTCTACCTTTATTGTGCCTACTACTCGTATCACTCAGTGCTAGATGCCTCGTCATATATTCACTCACCCCAGCACTGAGCGATCGAGATTTTCTTATCATGTGTAGGCGCCAGACCAAGGCTTGGAGGGCACGTGGATCATGGACTCCGGTTGTTCGCGCCACATGACCGGAGATGCAGCATGGTTCTCCAGCCTCACCACAACCAAACAAAGGGAACATATCACCTTCGGGAACAATCGAAGGAGTAGAGTGAAAGGTAAAGGTGTGGTAAGAATCAACTCGAATTTCACTCTCAAAGATGTTGCTTTGGTTGAAAACTTGGGATACAATTTGCTTTCTGTATCTCAATTGCTTGATGAGGGCTTCGAAGTGCGATTCCATCACGATACTTCGCAAGTACTCAATTCTTATGGCGTTGTGGTGTGTAAGATCTTTAGAGTTGGGAGAGTTTTTGGAGCTGATTTTTCTGAGTCATCTGGTTTTCTCATTATCTTGTTGCACATTCTACTTCTGAGCTTTGGAAGTGGCATAGGAGACTAGGGCATATGAGCTTTGAGTTGCTCGCTTGTCTGAGTGCCCTAGGTCTGATCTGAGGATTGCCCAAGCTCAAGTTTGAGAAGAATTTAGTTTGCGCTCCTTGTCGACATGGAAAAATGATTGCCGCTTCGCATTCGCCAGTCACCACAGTGATGACTGAACAACTTGGAGAACTTCTCCACATGGACATTGTAGGTCCTTCTCGGGTTAGTTCTTTAGGCGGCAAGTGGTATGTGCTAGTCATTGTCGACGATTTCTCTCGCTACTCTTGGGTCTTATTTCTTGCCAGCAAGGATGAAGTGTTTTCACACTTTCGGAGCTTGGCTTTGCGACTTTTCACTGAACTCCCTGGTGCAATGAAATTCATTCGAAGTGATAATTCCACTGAGTTCAAAAACAGTCTCTTTGTTGACTTTTGCATGGAGCATGGCATAGAACATCAATTCTTTGCTCCGCAGGTTCCTCAACAGAACGGTGTTGTTGAGAGGAAGAACCGCACTTTGGTTGAGATGGCTAGGACGATGCTCAATGAGCACATGACTCCTAGAAAATTCTGGGCTGAGGCCATGAATACTGCATGTTAAATCTCAAACCGAATCTTCTTGCGCTCAATTTGAACTTGACATCTTATGAGCTACGTTTTGGGAGACAACCCAAAGTTACTCATCTTCGACTTTTTGGTTGTCATTGCTTTATCCTAAAACGTAGAAACTTAGACAAATTTGAGTCGCGTTGTTCTGATGGGATCTTTTTGGGTTACACCACACATGGTCATTCTTATCGTGTTTATAATTTGGAGACTAACACTGTCATCGAGTCATGTGATGTGACTTTTGATGAATCAACCCCTTCTGTTAGTTCTACTCTTGAACAGGCAAATGAACACGACATGGAACAGACTATCTTCGAAGAAGAAGATCCCAGAGATTTTGAGGATGAACCCCTACTACCCTCAACATCAACCCCCGAAGCCGACCCCGCTTCGACCACTTCGGCACAAGGTCCCGAAGCAACTACCTCGACATCGGTCATCTTGGACCACTCGAATGCACAAGTTGAGGGGGAGACTGCATCCCACCACGAGGCTCCACACCATGTTCAAAGGATGCATCCTCCCGAGCAGATCATTGGTGAGCTTGATCAAAGGGTAACACATTCTCATGCTCATTTCATTGATTCCGCTTTTGTTGCTTCTTTCAAGCCCTTAGATGTTAGTCATGTACTTTCTGATTCTAGTTGGATCAATGCCATGCATGAAGAACTTGAAAATTTTGAGAGAAACCAAGTCTGGACTTTAGTTGATCCTCCACCAAATGTTCATTTCATTGGAACAAAATGGATTTTCAAAAACAAACAAGGGGAGGATGGGACTATAGTTAGAAACAAGGCTAGACTTGTAGCTCAGGGTTATTCTCAATTAGAAGGGACTGATTTTACTGAAACTTTTGCACCTGTTGTGCGTCTAGAGGACATTAGGATTTTGCTTGCTTTTGTGACATCCCGGGGATTCAAACTCTATCAGATGGATGTCAAAAGTGCTTTTCTTAATGGCTTCATAGGCGAAGATGTTTATGTAAAACAACCCCCTGGCTTTGAAAACCCCAAATACCCACATAAAGTTCTTAAACTTCATAAGGCTCTTTATGGACTCAAGCAGGCCCCTCGGGCATGGTATGATAGACTTAAGTCTTTTCTGCTTGAGCGGGGGTATTTGATGAGATATGTTGATAAAACCCTGTTCACTCTCAAGCATGGCAAAGATTTCCTCCTAGTCCAGATTTATGTGGATGATA
The DNA here is from genome assembly GCA_019279435.1 of Zizania palustris. Lineage (NCBI taxonomy): Eukaryota > Viridiplantae > Streptophyta > Magnoliopsida > Poales > Poaceae > Zizania > Zizania palustris. Next base: position 20,141,801 of record JAAALK010000284.1, read on the forward strand.
TCATCTTTGTTGGCTCTTCTCATGATTTGGTTGCCGAGTTTGCAGATACCATGAGCAAGGAGTTCGAGATGTCCATTATGGGCGAACTCACGTTTTTCCTTGGTTTGCAAATAAAGCAAAGCAAAAAAAGGTACCTTTGTTCACCAGACAAAATACACCAAGGACCTGCTCAAGAAGTTCGACATGGCTGATGGGAAGCCCCTCGCTACTCCGATGGCTACTTCGATAGCATTGGATCCTGACGAAGAAGGAGAAGCCGTAGATCAAAAGGAGTTCCAAAGCATGATCGTCTCCCTTCTCTACTTGACTTCTACGAGGTCGGACATACACTTTGCAGTGTGTCTGTGCGCTCATTTTCAGGCTCCACCACGAGCTTCGCACCGCCAAGCGGTAAAGCGCATTCTTAGGTATCTCAAACATACCCTTGAATTTGGCATTTGGTATTCGGCGTCTTCCTCTTTGTGTCTTCGAGGTTATTCCGATGCGGATTTTGCTGGGTGTAGGATTGATAGGAAAAGTACCTCTGGTACTTGTCATTTTCTAGGTACTTCGCTGGTTTGCTGGTCTTCCCGCAAACAGTCTAGTGTTGCACAATCGACGGCTGAGGCCGAATATGTTGCTGCAGCTAGCTGTTGCTCTCAGATTTTGTGGATGGTTTCCACTTTGCGGGATTTCGGGTTAGATTATAAGAGTGTTCCACTTTTCTATGATAAGACTAGTGCTATTTGTATTGCAAACAACCCGGTTCAGCATTCCAGAACCAAACACATTGATGTGCGATATCATTTTCTCAGAGATCATAATGAGAAGGGTGATATTGAGCTTCAATATGTTGATACCCAACACCAGCTAACCGATATTTTCACAAGACCCCTCGATGCTTCTCGTTTTGCCTACTTGCGTGGGGAACTTGGTGTTTGTCACCCTTACGGCATTTTGTGAGGGGGAGCAGATTTTGATTGTCTTGCATATGCTCATTGTGTGTGAAATTGCATTTACATCTTTTGCACTTATATGCCTGATTTTAATTCATGAAATCATGTCAACTCAGCTCTATTTAATATGTCTGAAACATTATGTGCATGATTCTTCTTTCCAAAATCAAATCATGCTCACTGCTTAGTCTTGAATCTAGCATGTTTAGGCAGGACTGCTTTAGCTATCTTTTATCTGCTTGATAGCAAGACTCCTTTTCTTTGGATGCTAAACATTGCAACTTGAAAAATTGTTCTACATACTCATGGATATTCATCAAGTGCTAAACAATTTGTTCACTTAATCAAAATTCCAAAAATCCATGATTTGCATGCTTCAAAGCAAAAAGATCCAGGTGGGTTTGTTTGTCGCACTACTCTATTCTAGACTGCTTACCATTGCACATTGGTCTGAACTGGGATAGTGTAGTGTATGCCAAAATCACCGCCTTAAGCTTCTAATGGCTTTCATGCCTAGGCTTGGCTTGATTGGAAAGTATAAGGTAGACAAACAAATAACCCCTGGCATTATGAAAAGAACAATAAATTAATTGATCATCAAGTTTGCTTTCAATGCTCCACTTGAACTGGACTTGTCTGTCTAGAGTAGAAATTGACTAGCTTTGCGCACTCCATGCTTTTACTTATCTAGTTACCTTGATTGAGTGGTGATGCTTTTATTTCAAAATGATAAAATCACATGTTGTCATCATGTTTTTAGAGAATGTTAAATTGAGCTGAGCACATGATTATTGGTATTAAAGTTGACATATTTTTGCTTTATATTTCCTTGCAATTCTACTAATTTCGAAGCTTTGCATCTTTTAAATGCTCCTTGATGCTTGCATTGCCAAAGGGGGAGAAATTTTTGAGTTCTCTACAGCAAGGGATAAAATAACTCAGGGGGAGTTTTATCTTGCAAAGGGAAAGATTTTTGAGTCCTCGACAAAGTGTGTTCAGTGTGCGTTTGACCTCTGAAGTGCGAAGCCTTGTACCAGTTGCTAGCGCTGAGTATTTGGTCGAAGTCCGCTCTTGCGAAGGGTGAAGTGCGAAGCCTGCTCGAAGGCACTCAGTGTGCTGAGCCTGCACTGACTTAGCAGAGCTGATCGAAGTCCTCAGAGGGAAGTCCGCTCTTGCGAAGGGTGAAGTGCGAAGCCTGCTCGAAGGCACCCTGTGTGCGGAGCCTGCACTGACTTAGTAGAGCTGAATTTTCGGTGTTGTGGGTGGAGCGAAGTCTTCTTGGCTTCGAACTTTTGCTCCTTGTGAAGCCTGTTTTCGGAGCTGTTGAATACCTCCGAATCAAAACTTCGAAGGGTGTGTTCGAAGCCTGTTCCATAGAAGACAGAACTAAAACAGAAGGCTATTTTTAGTCAGAAATTTTAAAAGCTCCCATTCACCCCCCTCTGGTCGCCGTTTTCGGTCCAACAGAGCTCTAGAAGTGGCATAGGAGGTTAGGCCATTTGAGCTTTGATCTGCTAGTCAGATTGAGCTCTATGGACCACATCCGAGGATTGCCCAAGCTTAAGATGGAGAAGGATCTAGTTTGCCATCCCCATCGTCACGGGAAAATAGTTGCCGCTTCTCACGCACCTGTGACTTAGGTGATGACTTCGTACCCGGGAGAGCTATTACATATGGACACTGTTGGTCCAGCTCAGGTACGCTCAGTCGGTGGGAAGTGGTACGCGCTTGTGATAGTTGATGATTTTTCTCGATTCTCGTGGGTTTTCTTCTTGGAGTCTAAGGATGAGACTTTTCAGTTTGTTCGTGACTTGATTTTGAAGCCGAAGAACGAGAACAATGGTCGGATATGAGCAATTCACTCTAACAATGGCTCTGAGTTTAAGAACTCCCAGTTCATCAGCTTCTGTAGTGATCAGGGCCTTGATCATTAGTTTTCTGCACCTTACACCCCCCACAGAATAGCGTTGTGGAACGAAAGAACCGCACGCTTGTCGAGATGGCCAGGACGATGCTCGATGAGCATAGGACTCCTAGGCGCTTTTGGGCTGAAGCCATGAACACGGCTTGCTATCTGGCCAACCACATTTTTCTTAGAGCTTACTTAGGTAAGACGTCATATGAGTTGCGGTTTGGCAGACAACCCAAGGTGAGTCACTTGCGAGCGTTTGGCTGCAAGTGCTTTGTGCTCAAGAAGGGAGGGCATTTGGACAAGTTTGAGTCTCGTTGCTGGGATGGAGTCTTTCTTGGTTATGCTTTGGATTCTCGAGGCTTACGTGTTTGGAACATCGACTCCCAGCAGCTTATTGAGACTTGCAAGGTTTCTTTTGATCAGTCCATGCCTTCATTGACTACTTCTTTTAAGCTTTCTTGAGATGATGTGCTAGGAGAGTCCATCTTCGAGGAAGATGATGATGCTCCTGCTGTAGATAAGGGTGGGCCTTCTGCACAGCCTGCAGACCCCACACCTTCTAAGACTTCGACTGAGGATGAGGGCATACCTCTAATCACTTCTTCCACTTCGATCGAGCCCCCTCAGTCGAGTCCAGAGGTTCCAGCTACTGACTCCGGTGAGGTGACTTCAGATCACCTAGGATCCCGAGCAGTTCAGCGTGATCACCCCTCAAAGCTCATCATCGGTGATCTTACTGAGAGAACTTTGCACTCTTCTATTGACTCTCTTGTTGTGTTTGCTGAGTCTGCGTTTGTTGCATCTTTTGAGTCCATAGATGTTTCTCATGCTCTTTCTAATTCGAATTGGATAAATGCCATGCAAGAAGAGCTTGAGAATTTTGTCCCCAATCGGGTTTGGACACTGGTTGAGCTGCCACCTGGATGCAACCCCATAGGCACCAGGTGGGTGTTCAAAAACAAGCAAGGTGAAGATGGGGTTGTGGTGCACAACAAAGCTCGACTAGTTGCCTTGGGTTTTTGCTAGAAAGAGGGTATTGATTTTGAGGAGACTTTTGCCCCGGTTGCCCGTATTGAGTCCATTCGCATTCTTTTGGCATTCGCTGCTTCGAAGGGTTTTAAGCTTTTTCAAATGGATGTCAAGAGTGTTTTTCTGAACGGGTACATAGAGGAGGAGGTCTATGTTAGGCAGCCCCCGGTTTTGAGAACCCTAAGTTTTCTCGACATGTTTTTAAGCTGCAGAAAGATTTATATGGTCTGAAGCAAGCCCCCAGGGCTTGGTATGACCGATTGAAGCAGTTTTTGTTGGGAAAGGGCTTTGTGATGGGTTTTTGGACAAAACACTTTTCTTGCTCAGAGATGGCTCAGACTTCTTGATTGCTCAAATTTACGTAGACGATATTATTTTTCGTGGTTCTACTAATGCGCTTGTGTCCAAGTTTTCTGAGCAGATGCACAGTGAGTTTGAGATGAGCCTCATGGGTGAGCTCAAGTATTTCCTAGGGCTCCAGATCAAGCAGACCAAGGACGGCATCTTCATCCACCAGAGTAAGTACACGCGGGACATGTTGAAGAAAATTGACTTTGGTGGCGAGCTGAAGCCTCAGATGACCCCAATGGGTACATCTGGGGGCCTGGACAAGGACGAGAGTGGCGACAAGGTCAATGAGAGAGAGTATCGAGGGATGATCGGTTCGCTGTTGTACTTGACGGCAATGAGGCCAGACATTCAGTTTGTCATGGGACTGTGCGCGCGCTTCTAGTCTTCACCACGCGCGTCTCATCGGCAGGCTGTGAAGCGCATTTTCAGGTACCTTACCTATGCGCATGATCTAGTTCTTATTATTCAGCATCATCGTCTCTTGATTTATCTGCTTTTTCCGACGCTAACTTTGGTGGGTGCCGGCTGGATCGCAAGTCGACTTCCGGTACTTGCCAGTTTCTTGGTTCTTCACTTGTTTCTTGGTCTTCTCGAAAGCAGTCTAGAGTTGCACTTTCTACCATAGAGGCTAAGTATGTAGTTGTTGCTAGCTTCTGCTCACAGTTGGTTTGGATGATTTCCACATTATGAGACTTCGGGTTGTTCTTCCCTGCCAGAGTTCCTCTGTTTTGTGATAGCACCAGTGCAATTAGTGTAGGGAAAAACCCATATCTTCATTCAAAAACCAAACAGATTGATGTGCGCTTTCACTTTCTGAGGGATCAATATGAGAAAGGTGTCATTGACCTTGTTCATGTTGATACCCATCATAAGTTGGCTGACATTTTCACCAAACCCCTAGATCAGTCTACTTTTGAGCGTTTGCGAGGGGATTTGGGTGTTGTGTATCCTTTTTAGAATATTTTGAGTCAGTTTTTCTTTCTTCTTTACTCTTTTCTTGAGTCTTTTTGTGTGTGTTCATATCACGCATATTCACATAACACACTTTGAGCTTGCTTATGTTATATGATTGATCTGCTTTACTTACTCTAGCTAGTATATGCTTTTGATTACTTGTTGATGATCATGCTTTGTTTCAGTTCACATGATATGTCTGATATCTATCATATGCATGGCTTTTATGCTTTAAAATTGAAAAATGATCACCATTGCTTCTGGTTACTAGCATGTGTAGGTTGAGTGCTTTTGCTATCTTTTACATGCCTAGTATCTAGTTCCCCACTTAGATGCATATATGCAACTTGGACATCTTTTTGCTTTAACATGGAAAATGTGATATAAAAATGATAAAAATCAGAAGAAAAAAATGAAAATCCATGCCTTTTTATGCATAATTTGAAAAGATCTAGGTGGGTTTGCTTTGTCGCATTGCATTGTTCTGGACTGCTTACCGTAGCAATTTGGTATGAACTAGGACAGTGTAATGTATGCCAAGACCAATGTCTTAAGCTTCTGATGGTCCAGTTCTAGCCTAGGCTTGACTTGGTCGGTTAGCATAAGGTTTGACATGCAAATAACCCCTGGCAAAAATGAAAAAGGAAAAGAAAAAGCATGAAATTAAAAAGATAACAAGTTTGCTGAAGCAATTTGTTCGGGACAATGCTTATTTTGGTAGATATCAGTTATCTTTTGCATCTCTCGCTTTACCTTGCTTGTCGACTAGAAAATGTGGTGATGCTTTTGTTTGCAAAAATTGAAAATACATGCCAATGACTTTCTTTAGATATCATCTGCTGCACTAATCATGCCATGAGTCCTAGAGAGTATGTCTTTTTCTATACCTGCTAGATGGTGTAATTGCAGTCAATCATATCTAAGAAGCATGCTTTCTACACTTCACCTGCACCCCAGTTGCATTCTTTGCATATTTTGAGGGAAAGTTGCATTTTAGGGGGAGTTCGAGTCTATGTCTCTTTAGAGTGCCTTTAGTCTCACTTGATGAGTCCAATTGACAACAAGGGGGAGAAATTTTGGGTTACTCGATCTTTTAGAAGAGTTTAGGGGGAGTTTTGGCTTCTCTGGGATTTGTTTCAGGGGGAGTTTTAGTCTCTTTTGCCTTTACTCTTTGGATATCCTTGTTGATAATTCTGAGATTGGATTCATTTTGAATTTTTATTTTTGGTTAACCATAATGACCGCTTTCTTGCTTTTGTTCGGCTTTTGGTCATTAGGGTTAAACTTTTATTTTATTTTTCTTCTTTTCTGTCTTCTTGTGTTTTGTTTTCGTGTTTCCACATGTGCTTGCAGGTACTGAAGAGCTGAAGATGAGAAGTGTTGACAATGCACTCATCAAGGGAGAGATTAACGAGCCATGTTGAAGAGCATGGACCTCATGGCTCCAGATGTGATGAGTGATTGTCAACAGAAGTTAAGGAGAACATGAAGAGAAGAGAAGACCTGTTGTGTCTAGGCCGCAAGTGACTCAGGTACACGGGCAGCAAGCGACTGTCGGGCAAAGGGGCCGTGAAGTCGAGCTGGCCCAATCCAGGTACATGGGCTAGGAGCAGCAGAGGATCCACTGGTCTGTTGACCGGAATTGACTCAGGTACACGGGCGGCTAGCGATTGCCGGGCTGAGGGAGCTGTGGAATCGGGCCGACCCAATCCGGGTACCCGGTGCGAAGACGGTGGATGCTTTGTCAGTTTCGGCGAAAAACTAACGATTGCTGATCTCGGATCTGACCATTCTAAGGTGAAGACGTAGCTGCTACGAAAGCTCCGCATCAGGATAAGTCATCTGTATTTAGGATTTTACTATTTTTCCTTTAGGCCACAGTATGTCAGTCGAGTATGTAAAATATCCTAAGGGCATTTTAGTCTTTTCCATTTTATTTCAGCGTTTGTAAAAACCCTAAGGGTCTTTTGGTATTTTTTTCTAGTCTATTGGGCTGCCTATAAATAGGGCCCCAATCCCTAGGGTTAGGGCTACCCATTCTGAAATCAAGTTTAATCCCACTAAAGTTTGAGTCACTTTTCTGGCTTTACGTGTTCATCTTCCTACGAGCGCCGCCGCTTTCATGGGCTTTCTGTTCTTCACAAGTTCATCAGGATCTGCATCACTGGCACATCGAGAAGTCGCTTAATCAGGTTTTATTCTTCCTTTCTCAGCAATCGGATGTCACATTGTGGTTTTATTTATTGTTGCCTCGTTTTGCATGCCTAGTTTGATTATCCATGTGCAATAGATGATGTTTAGCTATAGTTCTTCCCTGCCATCTGCTTTTTATTCATCGTGTGGGATAGTTCAGAAAATTCACATCTAGTCTACAGGTTTTACTGATTCTTTATTCCTAGCGTAGTCTACAGAAATTTCTTCCTGGTTGCCTCTTGTGTGTGTTGTCTTGCCCTGTGGTGGCACTAGGTTCTATTTTTTATACCCTCCGACGTCTCTCGTTTTTTCTCGCCATTGGCTCTTATTCGGCAGCAAGCGCAGCGAGCCAGCAGCAAATCAGCACAGCTAGCTAGCAGCTATGTGCAACAGCTATGCATGCGGGTGCCGAGGTGCTCGGTGCTCGGTAGCACTGCTGGCTACCTTAGCTTCCTGCAGCTAGGCTGCTAGGCCTAGTCCTGGCGTCAGGTTGGAGTTCGTGCGTGGGCAGAAAGATCAAGAGACATGCAAGCGTTCTGGCAGTAGCAGCATCAAGGCAAGAATAGCAAAGTTCTGCAGCGTGCAGGCTTGCGAGCGGAGTCTGTTCCACATCTTCGACGACCGAGCGGAGGTGTCAGCAAAGTCCGCGCGGAGGGACTATGACTTCCAAGTTGTACCAGTTAGTAGCCTTCGCTGTTTGGTTGTGGGCTTCCTACCGACTGAACAAACGGGCTTCAACAAATTGAAGCATCCTTCAGCACATGGTGGACTTCGAAGACGAAGTCTGACTTCGCTGAAGAGTTGCAGGCTTTGTTTTGTCCCCTTCGAACATTGTTTAACAGACTTCGATCCAGAGACAAAATTCTGCGTGTACTTAATTGAAATACCTGTGATGATTTACTTTCATGAAGCTTAAATACCCATGTTTTGAATGATTTGTTAATCTGCCTTTGAACACTGTGGTGGTGTCTCTTTAACTAGGACACCGGTCGTTTTTAGGCTAGATTATTTTTGGCATCCATAATCTGTTTCGTTCCTGCTAGTTGTTTGTTTGAGGAGCATTGGGTGTTGGGAGAAGGCCATTAATTCGGAGAATTTTTTAGGCGCTCATTCACCCCCCTCTGGTCGCTACTTTCAGTCCTACAGAGAGTGAACAAGGTCTTATCAACAGACCCCATTTTGTACCTGTGCTCAATCAAGAAGGTCCTAAGGCGGTCATACCAAGCCCTAGGAGCTTGCTTGAGCCCATATAAATCTTTGTGAAGTTTAAAGACTCTATGGGGGTACTTGGGATGTTCAAAGCCAGAAGGATGTTTGGCATACACATCTTATCCTATGAAACCATTAAGGAAAGCGCTTTTTACATCCATTTGTAAAAGTTTAAATCCACGAGATGATGCAAAAGCAAGCAAGATCCTAATGGCCTCAAGCCGAGCTACCGCTGCAAATGTTTCTCCAAAATCAACCCCGTCGACTTGAGTATACCCTTGAGCCACAAGTCTAGCCTTGTTTCTTACTATGGCCCCATCCTCCCCCTGTTTGTTTTTGAAAATCCATTTTGTTCCAATGATATGAATGTTAGGGGGTGGATCAACAAGAATCCAAACTTGATTTCTATCAAAAATTTTAAGCTCCTCATGCATGGTGTTGATCCAACTTGCATCAGACAAAGCATGACTAACATCTAATGGTTCAAAATCTGCGACAAAAGCAGAATCAACGAAATGAGCATGAGATCGGGTTACTCTTTCATTTATCTCGTTGATGATTGTTCAGGAGGATGCATTCTCCGAATGTGAAGCGACGCTTCTCTTTGCGACAGAATCTCCCCCTCAACTCTTGCTGAAGTTTGCTCCATGCTTCTAGAAGTAGAGTCTTTAGGTCCTCTTGTTGATGTAGATGAAGCTTCTGGAGATGTCGTAGAGGAAGGTAGTGGTACAACATCATGATCTTCACCATTTGATGGTTCCTCTTCCTCAAAAATCGTTTCACTCATATCGCGCTAACTCGCAAATTCAAAAACAGGACTAACACATGGAGATGTTTCATCAAACGACACATCACATCACAAGATTCAACTATAGTGTTAGTTTCAAGATTGAAAACACGGTAAGAGTGACCATGCAAGGAATAGCTCAGAAAGATTCCATCAGATGCGTGTGATTCAAATTTTTCCAAGTTACCTCGCTTAGGATGAAGCACCGGCATCTAAATACTCTTAAGTGAGTGACCTTGGGCTTCCTCCCAAAACGAAGTTCATTAGATGTCACATTCAATAAAGAGCGCAAAAATATCCTATTGGAGATGTAGCATGTTGTACTCATGGCTTCAGCCCAAAATTTTCTAGGAGTCCTATGCTCATTGAGCACCGTCCTAGCCATCTCCACAAGTGTGCGATTTTTACTCTCAACAACACTGTTTTGTTGAGGGACTCTTGGTGCAGAGAACTAATGTTCAATTCCATGTTCAAGACAAAACTCTACAAAACAACTATTCTTGAACTCGGTGCCGTTGTCACTTCGAATGGCTTTCATTACACCAGGGAGTTCATTGAATAGCCTCAATGCTAAGCTCCGAAAGTGTATAAACACTTCATCCTTACTTACAAGAAAGAAAACCCAAGAGTAATGAGAGTAGTCATCAACAACAACAAGAACGAACCATTTTCCGCCTAAAGAGCTAACCCGAGATGGACCTACTATGTCCATATGAAGAAGCTCTCTGGGTCGCTCAGTCATCACCATGTTTATGGGTGAATGAGAAGCGAAAACTATTTTTCCAAGACGATAAGGAGCACAAATCAGGTTCTTCTCAAATTTGAGCTTTGGCAATCCTCGGATGAGTCCTAGGGCACTCAATTGATCAAGAAGATCAAAGCTCATGTGCCTTAGTCTCCTATGCCACATACAAAGCTCAGATGAAGGTTCAGCTAAAAGGCAATGAGAAGATCCAAATGATTCAGAGAAGTCAGCTCCAAACACTGTCCCTACTCTCAAGATTTTGCAAATGAAAGCGCCAGAAGAATCAAGCACATGAGAGGCATCACGACCAAAGTGAACCTCAAAACCCTCATCAAGTAATTGAGAGACAGAAAGTAAGTTATAGCCCAAGTCTTCAACCAATGCAACATTAGAGAGAGTGAAGTTTTCATTGATTCTAATAATACCTTGGCCTTTCACTCTACTTTTGCGATTCTTTCCAAAAGTGATGTGTTATCGTTGCTTGGTTAAGGTGAAACCGAAGAACCATGATGACTTTCCGGTCATGTGGCGCGAACATCCGGAATCAACAATCCACTTGTTCTCCAGACTTCCATGTCTTCCCTAAACAGAGATAGAAGACCTCGAGTACTCAGTGTTGGGGTTAGTAATAAAATGTTTAGGTATCCAACACTGAACAACTCAAGAGTTAGGCAAAACAAAAAATTGGGTAGTAAGAGAATCATAATGAAAGTGAGGTCTTCTTGCAAAATGTTGGGGTCTCCTAAAATGACTCAGACCAAAACCTCTAACACATGGTCTAACATCATATGAAGCATGATGTAAACCACGATGGGTATAGTCACTCATATAATCATAAGGATCCTCAAAATCATTATAAGAGCAATAATCATACTCATGCAAATCAGAATATGGATAATATAAGTCATGAAAGTTCATAGCATGATCACGACGTTCATCCTTGATACGACGATAACAAAAACCAAAAATCAAATGACCTACACGATGAAAATAAGAGCAATGAAAAACTTTCTTGTGTGTAGGTTCATAAGTTTCTGGAGCAAACCTCACAGTTTTTTTTGGTTTTTGCTTGGAGTCTGTCTTTGATTGTGGAATTATTATCCTTTTAGGTTGGGTAGGGTTTTTGGCTTGTTGAGTGGTGTCTAACTGGGCTCTCTCTTTCTCAAGGGTAGTAGGTAGAGTGAACACAATTTTGCTTGGGGTATTTGGTGTAGTTCTCTCATAACCCAACCCAAGAGCTAACCCTGCCCTGTCAGTGCACATTTTTGTTTTATCCAAAAGCAAATCCATTTTACCTTTCCCTTCGGTACACTTATCCACCATGGAAAGTAGATAATCATTCTCACACTTAAGTTTTTCGACTTGCTCTCTAGCGAAGTTGAGTTGGTCCTTAAGGATGATGCAGGTGGAACATGACGGTTGCGCATCCTTAGAACACTCAGCACTCTCCAATCTAGCCATAAGTTCATCAACATGCTTATCTCTCAAATTATTGCTTTCAACAAGTAAAGAACAATTCAAGCATTCATTGATGACACAAGGACTAGAATCTACCTCCAAAAGTTGTTTTTGAACATTTTCAAGTTTTTCAAGATTTTGAGCATGAATAAGACGCAACTGAGCAAGTTCATTTATTACAACAAGACATGACTCGCATTCAACATTTTCACACTTAGACTTGAACAAGACAAGTTCAGTAGAAAGAGATTCAATATTGAGTTTTAGTTCCTTTTTTCTTTAGCAGCAAGTTTGAATAGTCTATCTTGTGAAATGATTGCATCATGTAATTCATCATTTTGAACAAGAAGCTGATCATAAGATAAACTAACCTCATATGAGTCTAGCTCATCGTTGATGTGCTTGTCATTGGCCATGAAGCAGAGGTCGTTGAAGTCTTTTGTCTTTTCCTTCTTTTCTTCATTCTTGCATGGCTCTTCTTCATCGGAGCTTAGCTCCTCACTTAAGGTGTTGTCGATCTCGCTAAGAGCAGCCATGAATGCTCTAGCCACTCTTTTTTCCACTTTTCATCTCTTGCCTTTGAAGAAGGGTTTTTTGTCTATTTTCTAGTGTTTGTGTTCATGTTCATTCTTTGCTTTTAGTTTTGGGAAATTTGCTTTGATATGATTAAGATCACCGCACTCAAAACATCCTCGAGAGCCTCCTCTTCTTTGATCTCTTCTATCATTGTAGAATCTACTGAACTTTTTGACTATGAGAGCAAGCTCCTCATCGTCCAATGTGTCCACTTGTTTTTTTGTGATAGATACCAAAAAAGACAAGGCAAAACCTCCAGAAAAAAGCACAAACTCTAGACAGATTACCTCCAGATGAGGTGCCACTGCTAGAATTGGAAACTAGTGCCATGGATTGTGGCAAAGAGTTCCCAATTCTAGAACGAGATGCCTTGGTGATCTCGGTGGACTTAAGCTTACTAAAAAGTTCATCGCAAGTCAAAGTGTCAAAGCTCATGGACTCTTCAATACTTGAGATTTTTACTTCCCATATGCTACGATCAAGTTCATAGAGAAGTTTGATCACCCTGTCATGATCCGAGTAAGCTAACGTCCTAGTGGAGCGCAAGTTTCTCACAATTCCATCAAAACGTGCAAATATGGCATATACAGATTTGTCGGAGCCTTGTACAAACATTTGGTATTCTTGGTTATAAGTGCTTTGCCTCCTTGACTTAATCTGAGAAGTGCCCTCATGAAAAGTTTTCAAAGTAGACCAAATCTCACGTGCAGTTCTAAGGTGATGCACCCTGTCAAACTCATTGTGACTCAGGCTAATGAACAATATGTTTCTTGCTTTGATATTACAATCATACTATAACTTCTCAGTCTCTGAAGTGCGTGTTTCAGAGATCACATATTCAGAATCAACAATGTCCCAAATAGCACTTCCTTGGCTTAGTAGATAAGACTCCATGCACACCTTCCAATAAGCGTCATCTCGACCATTAAACATCGGAATCTTAGAGTTCGTATCCATGTCGCCACAAGGATCACAAACCGGTTAAGGTCAACTGGTGATCCAACCGGCTCTTATACCAATTGTGGGATCAGATTGGCGACTAGAGGGGGGTGAATAGGCGCCTCAACAACTTTTTGCAAATTAGATGGCCTGACCAGTACACCCAACACACCTTCAAAAACTTTAGAATTGCAATTCAGATCAATCAGAACACTTTCACAACAGATATCAATTTCAGATGAAATACTTAACCTAGATCGGAGTTTGATCTATCGACAGACATTTTCGGCAACTGGATCTCCGAAATAGAGTAAAAATTCCGGTAGATGGTTGGTCGACAAGAGTACTTCGACTGTTGGAATTCCGACAAAGATCAAAAAATCAGAAAAATTCTTTAACACCAGTACTTATCCCTTTGAATCAATATTTGTCAAACATAATGAGTCAAATCAAATTGAACAGTACTGGATCATGTCCTGATAATGTCAATTCAAATTGAAATGAGACTCAAGGTGAAAATTCAAAATTTGAACACACACATAAAAAGTGTTTCAGTAATATTTGTGAAAACTTGTTCACTTTGCAAGAATAGATTTTCACAATTCAATATTATAGATTTCAACTTTCTCAAGAACAGACTACCTCTAATAAAAACTTCAGTTCAACAATCATTTAGCACTTCTCAGGAATTCTATATAAGCTGAAGCAAAACAGTGCAACAAAATCACTGTTTTCAGTGCAATCAGAGGAGTACAGCCAAAACAGATCAAATTACCCTTTCAAACTTTCACTTCAGGAAAAACAGATCAAGTCACTTTCATATGAATAACATGTCTCATCTATTTTCAGTAGGAAACAATAATTTCAGATAAACATTTGTGACTAAAAATTTTCAGCAGTTCTGAACACTGAACAACACAACTGTTGTGATTCTTACTTTGATTTCAGTACACAACAGTTCTCAACACTTAGCAAATATTAATACCAAGTCTTTTAGTAAAACATCCAGAATAAATCTTAGCAGACAGAATAAAGTAGGTAAAATTGGGCAGACAAAAAGTTGTTTGAGTTATGAGGCATTTCTGTCATTATGTGTCCCCACAATAGCTTTTCAGAAAAGATGTCTCTCAAAGTTCAGACAAAACAAGAAGACATAGTCCAGCCTTTGCATGATTTGCACAGGATCAGATGTCCACTGATTTCTTTTTCCCTTTACAGCAGCAACCTCAGCTTAACTAACCTCAAAAGGTATTCACATCACAGCTAAAAGTATGACTATTTATCTGAAGAACTTAGAAATTCCAGAAGCTGTTTAGAAAAGAAACTATTAAACTGAGAATCAACCAAAACTCTGTCTCATGTTCATAATCATATCAGAGTTAATTGTAGTTCATTATAAACAAAATATTAAACTCTTTGTAGGATTCAGAGTCTTGGTTGGATTCACAACAAAATTAACGAGGTACTATTCAGGATAAAAGTTGCAACTCACACTACACAAACTGAATAGAATAGATGGATCAAGAACACTCTGTCAAAAACTTAGTACTAGAAGTGAAGAACATTTAAAATGTAACAACCAGAACCAAAGTATATATGATCTTCACACACATTGTTTCATGTAGTACAAGAATCCAGCAGTGAAAACCATATTCAAACAACAGGATAGTGTAATACACAAACACTCACAGCAGTAGACAAACTATTCAGAGAATAAGACATTAGATAAAGTCAAGAATAGAGAACACACTGGGAGAGTCTTCATGTACTGTTCACCATCCGGCACAAGATGTTCAGCACACACAACGCTTCACAATAGAAGGTAAACGCACAAGAAATCAGAACAGAAACATGTTCTTAGACAGGAAAGAAAATCAGGCTGGAATATCTCTAAAAAGTTGTAACACTCCCTCTTATGCTTGGTCCCCTTTTTATAGGCCAACCTAGGAGGGAAACTTACAAAGGTACCCTTGGATTTTTTTTAGTATAATAAAAAGACCACAGAGTATTTTCAGAATAACACATACTGAAAAGTACTCAAATGTTGACTCTAATATATTACAACTTTGACCCTAAACTTTTAATATATTTTCAGAATTTTGAAAATTCCGAACAATACTAAAAGTTTATACTTAATCTAAATTACTAAACGAAAATAAACTCCTAATTATTTGAATTTAAAAACATTTAGAGATGAGACGGTTTTCAGCAAAAAACCAACAAAGCCTCCTAGATCATCGACGATCGTCGTTAGTCCACGAACTCGACTTCCAGCAAGTCTCTCCCGCTCTCGATCCCTCGATCCGCCTTGTCACCTGTACTGGCTTCCCTTTCGCTGACTCGAATGACACCTCATCTCGATCAACCGTTATCCCACATCCTGCTTCGACTCCATGCATACATCTGATGTCACTCTCAACTCCAACTGGCATCCTCGACCATCTGGCATTAGACTCTCTGTCTAACCCTGATACCTTTCCATCGACAGTTGACGAGTTTCTCAACCCTGCACACATGAGACAAGCATAGACACACATACACTTCCAAGACACCCATACATGAACATCATAGGCAACTTCGTCAATCACTCATCATAAATTGAAACCACATTGAACACCTCACTTGGTTTCTCAAGATCATCAAAGAAAACCAAAAAATAGTCGTAACTAGTCCAAAAATTTTGTTGCTTGTACGTTACAGTGACTGAAGATTTGTTGATGCTACAGCTATTAAGGTATAATGAATGGAGGTCCATTACGGCTTGCTCGGCCATCCTTAGATGATCTTGAGGGAGAAGGGATTTTCCAGCTTGGTACTTAGGGTATACTTAGGGTGTTTTGCACTAGAACTTCTGATTTCAAATCGGAACTTCCGATCGATCAAAACTTCCGATTAGTATCGGAACTTCCAAAAACTAACAAACAGAAAATAGATCTAATCTATTTTCCACCACGTATCTCTATACGTGATCGATCCAAATCAAATACTATGCACATAGGCTCTAATTCCACTATCAGGACACGGGGAAGCTATGCTAACTGACAATTTCAAAAAATTTACCCAAACCCTAGAATCATGCGTGTGAGGGGTCATGAATTGTTACCTTATAATGTGATATGTGATAGTACAGCGGAAGAAGATGGAGTCTTTCTTGTTTATGCTTTGCATTCTTTATTTGGAACCTCGACTCCCAGCAGCATGTCGAGACGTGTGAGGTTTCTTTCGATGGGTCCATGCCTTCACTTACTCCTTTTTAGCTTTCTAGTGATGATGAGCTTGGATAGTCCATCTTTGAGGAAGATTATGACACTCCCACTGTTGATGAGGGTGGACCTTCTGCACAACCTGTAGACCCCACACCTTCTAAGACTTCAACTGAGGATGAGGGCGGACCTCTGATCACTTCTTCCGATCCACTTCGATCGAGCCCCCTCAGTTGAGTCCAGAGGTGCCAGCTGCTGACTCCGGTGAGGTGACATCTGATCATCAAGGATCCCGAGCAGTTCAATGTGATCACCCCTCAAGCTCATCATCGGTGATCTCACTACAAGATCTTTGCGTTCTCAGGCTGGTTCACTCGCTGTTTTTGCTGAGTTTTGTTGCCACCTTTGAGCCTAGAGATGTTGCTCACGCTTTATATAATGCAAATTGGATAAATTCTATCCAAGACGGACTTGGAAATTTGGTTCGCAATCGGGTTTGAACACTAGTTGAGCTACCACCAGGATGCAACCCATAGGCATCAAGTGGGTGTTTAAGAACAAGCAAGGTGAAGATGGGGTTGTGGTGCGCAACAAAGCTCGATTAGTTGTCCAGGGTTTTTTCCAGAAGGAGGATATTGATTTTGAGAAGACTTTCGCCCTTGTTGCCCGCCTTGAGTCCATTCGCATACTTTTGGCATTTGCTACTTTGAAAGGTTTTAAGCGTTTTCAAATGGATGTCAAGAGTGCTTTTATGAATGGGTACATAGAGGAGGAGGTCTATGTTAGAAAGCCCCCCTAGTTTTGAAAACCCTAAGTTTCCTCGACATGTTTTCAAGCTGTAGAAAGCTTTATATGGTCTGAAGCAAGCCCCCAGGGATTGGTATGATCGTTTAAAGCAATTTTTGTTGGGGAACGGCTTTGTGATGGGTTTTGTGGAAAAAACTCTTTTCTTGCTTAGAGTTGGCACTGATTTCTCGATTGCTTAGATTTACGTGGATGACATTATTTTTGGTGGTTCTACTAATGAGCTTGTGTCCAAGTTTTTTGAGCATATGCACAGCGAGTTTGAGATGAGCCTCATGGGTGAGCTCAAGTACTTCTTAGGGCTCCATATCAAGCAAACCAAGGACGACATCTTCATCCACTAGAGCAAGTACACGTAGGACATACTGAAAAAGTTCGACTTCGGTGGAGAGCTGAAGCCTCAGATGATGCCCATGGGCACATATGGGGTCCTGGATAAGGACGAGAGCGGCGTCAAGGTCAAAGAGAGAGAGAGTATCGAGGGATGATCGGATCGCTCCTGTACCTGACGGCGATGAGACTAGACATTCAGTTCGTCGTGGGATTGTGCGCACGCTTCCAGTCTTTACCACGCGCATCTCATTGGCAGGTTGTCAAGCGCATTTTCAGGTACCTTACATATGTGCCAGATCTCGGTCTTTACTATTCAACATCATCATCTCTTGAGTTATCTATCTTTTCCAACGCTGATTTTGGTGGGTGCCAGCTGGATTGCAAGTCGACTTCCGGTACTTGCTAGTTTGTCGGTTCTTCTCTTTGTCTTGGTCTTCGCATAAGCAATCTGGAGTTGTGCTTTCCACGACTAAGGCTGAGTATGTAGCTGCTGCTAGCTGCTACTCATAGTTGGTTTGGATGATTTCCACTTTGAAAGATTTTGGGTTGTCTTTCCCTTCCAGAGTGCCTTTGTTTTGTGATAGCACCAGCGCGATTAGTGTAGGGAAAAACTCATGTCTTCATTCGAAAACCAAACATATTTATGTGCATTTTCACTTTTTGAGGGATCAATATGAGAAAGGTTACATTGACCTTGTTCATGTTGATACTCATCATCAGTTGGATGGCATTCTTACCAAACCCCTAGATCAGTATATGTTTGAGTGTTTGCGAGGGGATTTGGGAGTTGTGTATCCTTTTTAGGATATTTTTGAGTCTTTTCTTTCTTCTTTATTCTTTTGTTTGAGTCTTTTTGTGTGAGTTCATATCATACACATTCATATATCACACTTTAAGCTTGCTTCTGTTATATGATTAAATTGCTTTACTTATTCTTACTAGTATATGTCTTAGAATACATGTCGATGATCATGCTTTGCTTCAGTTCACATGATATATCTGATATATGTCATATGCATGGCTTTTATGCTTTAAAATTGAAAAATGATCACCATTGCTTCTGGTAACTAGCATGTGTAGGCTGAATGCTTTTGCTATCTTTTACATGCATGGTAGCTAGTTCCTTACTTAGGGTGTGTTTGGTTCTGCTGTGAGCTGTGAAAAAACTGTTGTGAGCTGCTTGCTGTGAAAAAGCTGCTGTGAACTGTCTGCTGTGAAAAAGCTAAAAGTCGTTTGGTTGAAGCTGCTGTAAAAAAACTGATGTGAGCTGACTTTTTTATAACTTACATAATTTTCATCATTATAATATTCTATACATATATATAAATAGGAAACACTCAACATTTATGCAACTAAATAACTAAAAAAATATATTAGATAAATAAAAAAGTTCATAGTTCATATTATAAAATAACCGACAACCACATATTATCTCATGAAATTGTGCAATGCAATACAAACCATAATAATGTTAGATCAATTAAGACACCTTGAATTCATACTATTTAATCTGTACTAAAAATCATAAAAGCAGAAAAGCAAAAATAGAGTCCAGGCTGCTTCCAAATTTGTACTAGAAAAAAGTTGCTTTTTCACAGCAGAAGCAGTTTTAGTAAACCTGTTTGGTTCAGCTTCTGCTTTTTCACAGCAGAAGCAGATTTTAAAAGCAGAACCAAACGCACCCTTAGATACAGATATGCAACTTGGACATCTATATGCTTTAACATGGAAAATATGCTATAAAATGGTAAAAATCAAAAAAATGAAAAATGCATGCCTTTTATTCTTAAATGAAAAAGATCCAGGTAGGTTTGTTGTGTCGCATTGCATTGTTCTGGACTGCTTACCATAGCACTTTAGTATGAACTAGGACATTGTAATGTATGTTAAGATCAATGTCTTAAGCTTTTGATGGTCTTATTCTGGCATAGGCTTGACTTGGTTGGTTAGCATAAGGTTGACATGAAAATAATCCCTGGCACAAAAGAAAAAGGAAAGAAAAATCCTGAAAATTAAAAAGATAACAAGTTTGCTGAAGCTCTTAGTTTTGGATCATGCTTATCTTGGTAGATATTAGCTAGCTTCTACACTTCATGCTTTACATTGTTTGTTACCTAGAAAATTTGGTGATGCTTTTATTTGCAAAAATCTGAAAATATGTGCTAATGACTTTCTTTGGATATCTTCTATTGCACTGATCATACCATGTGTCTTAGATAATATTTGTGTGCTATACTTGCTAAATGTTGTAATTGCAGTCAATTATATATGAGAAGCATGCTTTTTACACGCCACTTTCACCCCGGTTGCATTCATTGCATATTTTGAGGGGGAGCTGCATTTCAGGGGGAGTTTGAGTTTGTGTCTCTTTTGAGTGCATTTAGTCTCACTTGACGAGTCCAGTTGTCAACAAGGGGGATAAATTTTGGGTCACTTGATCTTTTAGAAGAGTTAAGGGGAGTTTTGTCTTTCTTTGGGATTTGTTTCAGGGGGAGTTTTAGTCTCTTTTACTCTTACTCTTTTGGATATCCTTGTTGATAATAAAGAGATTGCACTCATTTGAGTTTTATTTGAAATTTTTGTTGATTTCTTTTTGTTTAAACATAATGATCGTTTTCTGGCTTTTGTTTGGCTTTTGTTCATTAAGGCTAAACCTTTTATTTTATTTACTTCCTTCTATTCTCTTGTGCTTTGTTTTTCGTGTATCCACATGTTTATAGGTTCTGAAGCGTTGATGAAGAGGGTGTTGACAATGCACTCATCAAAGGGGAGATTGAGGAGCCATGTTGAAGATCATGGGTCTCATGGCTCTAGAAGTGATGAGTAATTGTTAACGGAAGTTAAAGAGAGAGAAATGAGGAGATGAGACATGTCGGTTCTTGGGCTGCCTGTGACTCAGGTACACGGGCGATGAGCGACTGCCGGGCAGAGGGGGCATGGAGTTGGACTGGCCCAATCCGGGTACATGGGCCATGAACGACGGGGGATTCGCTGGTCTATTGACCGGGTTTGACTCAGGTAAACAGGTGGCAAGCGATTGCCAGGCTGAGGGAGCCGCGGAATCAGGTCGGCCCAATCCGGGTACCTGGTTCGAAGACAGTGGGCGCTTTGTCGGTTTTGGCACAAAACTGACGCCCAATCCAGACCGTCAATCACAGATCCGACAATACTGAAGTGAAGCCGTAGCTGCTACAAAAGCTCCGCAACAGGACAAGTTACCTTTAGTTAGAATTTTACTATTTTGCCTTTTAGGCCCACAGTCTGTGTTAGTCGAGTTTGTAAAAATACTAAGGGCATTTTAGTCTTTTCTAGTATATTTGTGCGTTTGTAAAAAACCCTAAAGGTATATTGGGTTTTTCCAGATTTATTGGGCTGCCTATAAATAGGGCCCCAATTTCCTAGGGTTTCTCGACTCACTTGAATTAAAAAATTGAGTTCAATTTTTCTAGAAGATTTCCCCTGCCGCACAGTGTTCATCTAGTTTTCCTCCTATTCATCGCACATCTGTTTGCTGGGTTGCCATTGCTGGTTTTTTCCAGGGAATCCCTGTTCTGGTTTTACTCTATCCCGCATGAAGTACTTCTTTGCTGGTCTTCTACGGGCTGCAGCCTCTGGTTTTGTTCTTCCTGTCCTGTGGTGGCGCGTGGCGGTGGTTTCTAGGGCATTTCTAGCACAAAGGCAAGCAGGAGACGGTGTTGCGTGTGGCTTCTCAACCAGTAGCTCCGTAGTCCAGTTGGAGCGAGGCGAGCTCCAATGGCGTGAGCGGCGTGGCGCTTGTGTGGCGCTGAGTGAAGCTTCCTACGCACAAAAGGCGACGGGAAAGCTGCACGCAGCGCATAGCTTGTGTGTGTGGTGGCGAGGCTAGAGCATTCTATTCATCTTTGGCGCATGAGTACAGAAGAAGAAGCAAGTTTCCAAAAGCAACAGCGAGCAGAACAATAATTTGTTTACTTCTCAATCCACGTGAAATCCACAGTAGTTTCTTTCCATTGAATGCTAGGTGTTTGATTCAATGTTTCTAAGCATCTATTTTCAAATTGCACTATGATTGATTATTGATGTATCTCTGATTCCTTAGTACATTTTAAATCATCTATGAGCAAAGTTAATCATCTACATTTATTTTATATGATTAAATGTCTGAGGATTGTTGATGATTTTATTTGTGCTATTTGAAATGTATGTGAGTTAAATGCATTGTTGATCTGCCTTTAATCACTGTTGTGGTGTCTTTTTTATTAGGACACTGGTCATTTTTAGGCTAGATTAGTTTTAGTTCTTATGATTTCCCAGACTGTCACATCACATCTTATTTGATAGAAGAATGATAGCGCTATTTTCATCTGTGTTTTTGGTCTAAGTTTTTGATTATTCGTTGAGGTGCGTTGGGTGTTGGGTTATAGCCAAAGACATCATGATCGCTACCTTGGGTTAGAACGACTTAAGTTATGGAAAAACCCTAACCTTGCTCTGATACCACTTCTAGGACCGAGAGTAGCGACCAGAGGGGGTGAATGGGTGCTTCGACAACCAAAATCTTAGGCTAAAACACTGATGAAAGCCTAGTGCTATCACTCTCCTATCAGATATGATATGAAGCGACAGTTTGAGAGATCATAAGCAAAAAAATAATCTAGCCTAAAAACAACTGATGTCCTAATCGAAAAGGCACCACTAAAGTTTTTAAAGGCATATTAAGATTACTCACAACATGAATGACATCCCCTCAAAAATTTCACCAAATCACAAATAATCCATCAAGCACATACAAATCATTCCCATATCACTAGCAGTACATAAATATGAGAAAGCACAATATTTAATGCATTTAATCTAGACAAAATAAATATAAGAAATAAAATGTGCTCATAGATATATCAATGAATATTCAGTGCAATCTAAAGTTAAAGTACTGAGAAAAAGAATTGATCACAGAATATTTAGGAATAAAAAATTGTGCGTGCACGAAAGTCGAGAAGATGGATTATTGTTGGTGATGATTCCTAAATCCTAGTGTGCACCGTCACTCCTCAAGCGCCCATCCCGAGCTGCCTCATCGCGCGCGTTTCCCTACCGCATGTACCTCCTAGCACCGCTCACCTGCATGCCTACGACTCCCTATGCACGAGAGCCAAAGTGATGACTGACTTGCGATGGGATTTCTCTGACAGGATGTAGGAGGTGATGAGTAAAATGATAGTCGGCGACGCTGTGAGTTTTCTGGCCGGTGGAGAAATAAGGGAAGAAGATGACTAAAAGTGATATATTTTTGAAATAAAGTAAAGGCTTGATACATTGGATAAAAGCCCCAGGGCTGGTTTAGTGCCTTTATATAGGCAGCCCACAAAAATGGAAAAGACCATTACACCCTTAGGATTTTTAGAGACGCAAGGATAAAATGGAAAATGACAAAAATTCCCTTAGAAATTTTACATAAACGACTAAGACAGATTGTGGGCCTAAAAGGCAAAATAGTAAAATCCTAACTAAAGGGAACTTGTCTTGACATAGAGATTTCATAGCAGCTACAGCTCCATTTCAGGACCATCGAATCTTCGATCAATGGTTTAGGTAGGGTGTCGGTTTTGCGCCGAAATCGACAAAGTGCTCATCACTTTTGCCTTGGGTACCCAAATTGAGCCGACCCGACTCTGCGCCCCCCTTGGCCTAGCAGTCACTCATCACCCATTTACTTGAGTCAAACCCAGTCAAACCACGATGAGTCCCTGCCATTCCTGACCCATGTACCCGGATTGGGCCGACCCGACTCCGCGTCTCCCTCTGCCCGGTAGTCGCTCGCCCCCCATGTACTTGAGTCACATGCGGTCAAGATACGGTAGATCCTCTCTTCTTCTCTCTTGTTCTCTCCTCTTTTTCCTTTGAATTCTGTTGACAATCACTCATCACTTGTGGAGCCATGAGGCCCATGGTCTTTAACATGGCTCCTCAAACCTTTATTCCCATCCATGAAATTGATAATCTTGTGTCCCGATGTGGCATCCACCAGCAAATCCACGATCGGCATTGGGTATTCATCCTTTGGGGTTGCCTTATTCAAATCTCTGAAGTCAACACATATTCTAAGCATCCCACTTTTCTTCCATAATAGTACAATGTTCGATAACCACTCTGTGTATCGGCACAACCTTGATGTATAGATATATTTCTATCTTGAACCATCAAGGTGACTGTTTGAATGGCTGATACCCTTATCTTATTGGGAGCCAATGTTCTACAATCGATCGTCTTAGCCCTAACATATCATGGTATTCCCATGCGAAGAAATCCTGATACTCCCATAATAATGCGATTAATTCATTCTTTATTTCATCAGAAATTTGAGCACTTACCAAAGTTGGCCTTGGTCTATCACCGGGTCCGATGTCTACTTCATGTAGCTCATCGGTTGTAGTGAAGCCTTGACTGAGTTTACCTTCTGCTTTGTCTATGTTGCCTTCAAAGGGTAAGCTTGGGATGTTCATTTCTAATTGGTTTGATTCCGTCATTTGATACTTCAAGAAAATCATCGTCCCAAGCTTTGCCAGATATGCAGATGACTTGTTCCATCTCCATACCGATAAA